>JAJOZX010003112.1:497500-549416 GCA_023014485.1 Bathynomus jamesi
AAAGGTAGCATTAGAAGAAGTTCAACCAAGGTTTTTTTGCATTAATAGTAGAAATGAAATATAGACTGTACTCCTCCACGCCCGAGAAAATCACCACCGTAATGCGCTCAGCACACTCGGAGGGGCCCCCCTTCCACAGAAGCAGTAATCATTCTATGGGAAATCAGAAGTACTGCCTGAGGGCCTTCCAATCAGCGGCGCCAAAGGCGTCTGCTTTTGGGAGGATTCAAAGGCCGAAGTTGAAGCGATGACAGGAAACAGATATAAGATTGTGGTCGGAGGAGCTCAACGGAGAAAAAAGTTTGACAGAGTAAGAGGAAGTATGTGAGAGGAGAAATAAATCCAGAATGTTGGCCCTATCTCCAAGGCGATTGGGGATACGAGTAGGGTGTTGTACAATCTGCTCTTGGTCATTCAGGATAGAAAAGTTGTAAGCTGGTTCACCAGGGATGTTAGTAAAATGTGAGGAAAGCCAAAGGTGATGGTGAATATTGAAATCGCTTAAAATGGAGATTTCAACAAAAGGAGAATGGGAGAGAATGTATTCCACTTTGGAAGTGAGGTAGTCAGTAGAATTAGGAGAAAAATAGACGACGCAGACCTATTTAGTTTGATTGGCATGCAAGCTGTATATGGTACCGATGTTAAATTTTAAGTTTTGCTTTCGTCTGTCATACTAATTTAAGTTACCTTAAATACAATCGGATCACCTGAAGATCAAGGCCCCCAGCCTCAATTACCAAATGATATCTTCGTTAAAACTAACGAAAATATCACAACTTAACCTAACCAATCGTCAAGGGCGTACAGTTGATCTAACCGGGCATTCAATTTAATTTATTATTATATTTGGTACTGTAAAGCAAAAAACAAGAATACATGGGGGCCCTGATCTTCGGGTGAGCCATACAATCTTGTAAAATTATTTAAATTTAAAAGACTAACTGTTGTGATTCTGAATCTTTTCAAAGCTGTAGAATTTATATAGCTAGTGATTTACGACAATTCTAAAATGTGTTACTAACTCCAGTTTCTTTCCTACACGGTTGAGTCCTTTTACAATTATATGAATACCAGTTAGCGTGACACCAAGTTACTATATAAAAAGGTCTAGATAACAAACTGAGGGATCTAGTTTCAATAAAGAGTCGAGTTATTCTAATACTAAGGAAAGTATACACAACTGATTTGAAACACAGTATATACTAATATATCCTAGTTTCACTCAAGCCCTCAGAGATATAAAGCGAGCTCTACTGCTAATTACCGTTTCCCTGCGACTGATTAATTAAACAATAAGTAGCATAGAAATATAACTACTTCCTACTCAAAACTCCTTTTGCTTCGACAGTTTTGAAGCAACTAATTCAAATCGATGGATTTGCCCTACGCAAATGGTTAAAAAGGATATTTCTTGTGGTATATAAAGACTAATCAGAGGATTTAAATTTAACGAACTTACCTTTACCGTTTTTCTTTACATCTTTGGAATAATCCACGTTTCCTACAGCAGCTTGCGTCGAAATAATTTTTTATTAATTTAATAGTTTAAGGGTACCTGTCCAATTTAAAAAGTTGGAAAGTTGAGACCTCCTAGTCCCTCATAGGCCAAAACCGTTTGACACAGTCTTTCTCCTTTAATTGATTACAATTAAACGAGAAAGGAGTTCTAAAGGAGCTCTACAGTAATTGAGAAATACATTTCATCGAAGAACCATTTGTATAATTTTCTACAAAATTTAATACATAAACCTAAATCACAAAAGTAGAATTTTTTTCCATTCAATGATTCAGAACTGAGAACTTTGGAAGAATTTCACGAAGGTGTAACGAAAAACAATACTCGTAACGAGCAAAATAAAACGATAACGAACTAATCTGTAGTACGTTTAGGCAACGCAATACAAATACGCAAAATATTTGTATGTGAAAATCCCGAGGTTGGAGTGGTACATTATTCCCGGTGGTAATTCCTAGGTATCCCTGCGTGCGTAACTGAAAGTAATGATGGGGTTGTTTAACCTCCTTCGCAACATCTAGTCATATGACAAAGGGGACCTACGGCTTTACGTGGGATTCGAACCGCGATTCGCTACATAAACTGGGCGCGGAAAACTGTCTCTCATCCAACTACTACCCAGATCCAATGTCGCTTAACTTCGCTGATCTCCGGGAAGCGGTGTTACGACACTGGCAACGACGTAGCCCGTGTGTAACTGACGTAAGCGCCGTGTCCACCCCACAAAGAATGGGAAATGGGTTCTTGGATAATATATATATATATGAAAATCATTAAGAAAGAAAACATTACGCATGCAAAAAAAGAACACTATAACCTGGAATAATATATTGTTTTTAGTTAAGAGCTCCAATTTTGAACAACTTGAAGAAGAAATTCAAAAGATGACTTTAAATTTACCTTCAGGGTTGTGAGGTGGCAACAGAACCATTTTATTCTGGCTCTCATCATTCTTCTGCAGTACGTGAGGTTCCTGTATAACAGGGTTCAACTGCTGTAGTTGCGGCTCCTGTATAATAGGGTTAAGGTTTTCCTGCTGCGGGCGAGGTTGCTGTAAGACAGGGCCCCCTATCTCCTGCTCCTGCAGACCAACTTCTCCAAGCAAGGGTTTATTATTAGGCTTTTCAATTACGCCATTCCCGTGACTATCTGAAAGGAGAAAAAAACCTCAGATTCGAAGTACTCGTAAATACATAAATGTAATATTAATGTTATGGTAGTAGGCACAAAACTTGTGTAGTACTTACAAATGGGCATCTATAGATATTTTGTAAACTTTCTAATAATCTAACCTAACTCAACCTGACCTGACCTAACCTAGCACTCTACCCCCCCCCCCCAAAATTGTCGACAAAATGTCACGTTCATGAAATATCCTGAAAAATGGAGGTGCCTCATCACAGTTTGTAAACAACGAGTGTGTGGGATACATTCACGACGATGTCTTTGGTGCATAGGCGTGTATGCAATAGAGATTTTCTAAACCTTTTAATGCACAGCGAGTCACTTTACTCTGGTGAACGCCAAAGAATTTTACTTATCTTGAAGACACTTTTACGTTAGAGATTAAGGATTAACTGGTAGGTCCTGATACTCTTTAAAGTATAGAACTAGAAAACCATCAACACGGGTAAAACTGAACGAGTTGGGGGCGGGGGGACTACAAAAATTACCAAAATCCGACATTATGATCTTTACATTAATCCGAGAAGGCTGCCAGTGTGGGACTGCACACAGTGTGATTAGTGTCCGGTTTACAAAACCCCGTAATGAAAATTACTTTATAAGTTGAATTAAACAATGTTGTTGTTACTAAACAATAACAAAAATTAACTTGCACAGAATAAAAAGATTCATTAAAAAAAAAAAAAATGTACAGGATAATAATAAGGTTTGAAGTGGTTTGACCTCCTTCGTAATAACAGAGGTCATGTGACAGCGGGTTCAAAAGAGTTGGCAAGACAAGAACTATGTCAGAACGACATGGATATCCCTGTCTAATGTCTATATTTGTGACCCTCACTTTTGATGCAAGGAAGCGATTCTTGCTCGCAACACACCATCTTGTGACGATGCACGTTTGTATGAAGCTTCATCGAATTATGTTGAGCGGTTCAAAAGTTAGGCCGTCACATTTGATTTTTGTAAAATTATGAGCGTAAATTCTACATCAATAAGACTTCCATTAAGTGTGAAAATTAGGATGGTATATTTTAAAATTCAAATATTTTACTCTTTACCCACAACAGGGGGAAAAAAAAAACAAAAAAAAAACTTAATTTTGCTTCCGTCCGAATTGTTCATTCTGACGTTGCCCCAACCTTAGACTTACGGCTTAACGTGGAATCCGAACCGTGATCCACCATGGGCAGTCAGAAATTACGAAGTCCTTCCCCGGACTCGATCTCACGACCTCCCGATCAGCACCCCAGCGTTTTAACCACTAGGCTATCCAGAGTACCAATTTCTCTACCAACCAATTTTTTGTATAGAAGGATGAACAACTGGGTAAGCCGAACGCCGCCGCCTACCATCGCCGGGAATTGAATTCGGATCCCGATAGATTCGTAGTCAGTGATGCTAACCACTACATCACGCCATCTTCGATTTTAAAAGTAATTTGCAAGCACAGTAATTGTACACTGCACAATTTTTTAGAACAAAAACAAGAATAGAAGAACAAATGTTTGATACACTTTAATTAGGAAATTTTATGACAACGTAAACCCTAAAAATAGTTCGCAATACATCTTCAGTCGGCTCACAATAATAATGTTTTGGGTTGGTGAACTTCCTTCGTAACGGCAAAGGTTACGGGACCTACGGCTTTACGTAGGATTTGAACCTACGGTCGCTACGTCATCTGAAAGCAAAGAACGGTCACCCGTCCAACTACCGAACAGACCCAGCGTCGTTTAATCTTACCGACCTAACGGGAAGTACCGTTACGACGTGGTCACGACGCACTCCTTTAAAATATGGAACACACATTCTTTTCCAGTTAAAGATGAAAGTACTACAATAGCTACAAACAGTAACAACCAGGAAGCTCATTTCATTAGGAAGAGCGGTAACTAGCCAACTCGACCCAATCCAGGAGCAAGCAGGCGGGAGCGAACCAGAGACTCACCGGTCAGAGTCGGCCACCGTAACCACTTAACTACCGGACGCCCAGTACAGTATCCGCAAACGTGAAAAAAATGGACACATATCGGGCGATTCCAACTTGCCTTGTTGTTGTTGTGGGGCGTCCTGTTCAGCGAGAGGCGGATTCGGAATGACATTGTTGACTTGGTCCCCTCCATTCTCGCCAATGAGCGACCCTCTCTTCACTTGATCCGCGAGGTTGGCGTTCGAGTCTGGTTCCTGAATCTGGTTTTTGGGTTCCTTGTTCCCTTTTGCTGAAACCAAACGTAAAAAACAACGGTCAGAGGTGCTTTGAAGAGGTAAAATGACTGGCCAAATAAGTTAGAAATTTAAAAGCAACTTAAAATAACCGGTTAGTGGTTACTGTATAACACGTGATCAAGTCTTATGACTTCGGTCCTTAGTCTATTGTTTATATTGTGAAAGATAGTTAAAGCGAGTGGTTTTAACACGAATGAAAAGTAGTTTTATGTTGGAAAGGGCTTGAAAACACGTGCGATAGTTTCAGAAACGCGTCCGCGCAGAATTTTAATTGTATTTTATTTTTTTTATCTTTCAAACAAAAAAGATTTGCCTTAAAAAAGTTTGAAAATAAGAAGAGCAAAAGTAAAATTAGTAAGCATTATCTTGGTGTTCAGAACCAATTAATTATTTTGGGTATGGGAAAATGCAGTCAACTGAGTTGGTTTCGAATTTAAATATATTTCATTTTCTTAAATGTTTTCGGTTGATCGAATAATAAAAACAGTCGCACTTTCGGTGCTGTAATTCCGTATATCATTACTGGCGTCACATACTCTATTAAATCGACACATGGATGTTATAAAAACATTCAACATTTTAATATAATGATGCTGGTTTTCCTGTTCTTGCAGATAAAATAAAATAAAATGGCACTTGGACTAAACTGACTTTGTTAAGGGCATGATAGTAAGAGTTCGTTCGACTGGTGTCTCGGTGACAAAATGGTCGAAATGTGAAACTCGTGTTTCTTGCCGACAATTCAACTATATCGATGAGAAAGGGAGTGTCAAGTCGGGACTTTCTGAATCGATTGTACATTCATAATCAACGTGCATAATCTAATATTGTAGTTAATATATATAATGTATTAACCCTGTATTTAGAAACCTCAGGTATAAAAGATATTAGGTTCTACAGTTAATTGAACTGAAATAATATTTACAAAGCCCCAGAAATTAAACCCAAAATATACCAAATTCATTTGCTTCCACTATACAGGGTGTCTCAAAAGTCACTATCTATTTCGGTGACATTAGATGTTTTTTTAAAAAATGCTATGCTGGCATAAAGATATGTACTTCTGGTGCAAATTTGTGTATTTAAAAAAGTTAATTGGTTTATTTCGAATTTTGTGTAATTTATAAATTTATCTTGACATGCTTGAACAATTCCTCGAACCTCAACTTCTTACAGATGGCATTCTTGACACAGTAGTTTTTCAGCAGGATGGAGCACCGTGCCATTATGCAATAATTGTACGTGATTATCTTGACAGACGCTTCCCCGGTCGCTGGATTGGTCGTGGAGGAACACAACCATGGGCAGCACGTTCACCCGATTTAACACCATTAGATTTTTTCGCCTGGGGTTTCATTAAGTCTAAAGTGTACACTGGTAGAAGAATTAGTGATGTAGCCGAACTTCGAAATCGTATTACCGATGCAGTTCAGAAAATAACACCTCAAATGCTGGAAAGTGTGTTCCGGGAAACAACTTATCGATTTGAGCTCTGTAGAGACACTGATGGTCGCCATGTGGAGACAGATAAATAAATAGCACTAATTCTTTGTGGCACTTTGAAATAAATATACTTTTCATGTCTTAAACCAGTTTTTCGTAATTCCCATTATTTTTCAAAATAGATAGTGACTTTTGAGACACCCTGTATTTCTGTAAGTTAAAGGCCCATATATATATATATATATATATACAGGGTGGGCGGAAAGTAGCTCCCTATTTTGGATTGGTAAAAAAATACGTATATTATCCATTTATTTCAGAAGAAATAATATGAAAAGGTAGGCATACATGGTAGGTTTTCTCTAAAATTCAATGTGGGCTCCAACTCTTTCCACCAGCTTCTGGAGCCGCCCAGGAATGGCGTCCACTGACTTTAGCAGGAACTCCGGCGGGATGGAGGACATTACTTCCCGAATTCGGTCCTCCAGTTCTTCCAATGTCCTCGGTTTGGTGCGGTAGACTTCTTCCTTTACCCACCCCCAAAGAAAGAAGTCGCACGGTGTCAAGTCGGGGCTCCTGGCTGGCCATTGATGTGGACCACGACGACCCATCCAACGCCCAGGGAAGTGAGCATCCAGCCACTCACGGACAACAAGAGCGAAGTGCTGAGCGGTACCTTGCTATGTTGCGAAACGAGGTCTGGCCGGTTGTCAGCACATGGGAGAACATCGACGATCTGATATTTATGCAAATGGCGCCCCTCCGCACTTCGCTCTTGTTGTCCGTGAGTGGCTGGATGCCCACTTCCCTGGGCGTTGGATTGGTCGTCGTGGTCCACATCAATGGCCAGCCAGGAGCCCCGACTTGACACCGTGCGACTTCTTTCTTTGGGGGTGGGTAAAGGAAGAAGTCTACCGCACCAAACCGAGGACATTGGAAGAACTGGAGGACCGAATTCGGGAAGTCATGTCCTCCATCCCGCCGGAGTTCCTGCTAAAGTCAGTGGACGCCATTCCTGGGCGGCTCCAGAAGCTGGTGGAAAGAGTTGGAGCCCACATTGAATTTTAGAGAAAACCTACCATGTATGCCTACCTTTTCATATTATTTCTTCTGAAATAAATGGATAATATACGTATTTTTTTTACCAAACCAAAATAGGGAGCTACCTTCCGCCCACCCTGTATATATATATATATATATATATAGGGTGAGTCAAAGTAGCGCCCGATTTCTGTCAGTTGATTGTTTGTTTGCCATTTGTATTAGAGTGTACAAGAAGGTAGAAATAAATGAATGACATGTTTATCTAACCATCTATTCGGGGAAAATTATTACGGAACTGTACCAAGCTGTTTTACTGTCAATTTTCATGACTTCCCAGAAAGATCTGACAGCCGAAAAAACAGAAATCGGGCGCTACTTTTGACTCACCCTACAGTATGTATATATATTAATATATATATATATATATATATATATATATATATATATATATATGCCAGAATTAAGCATTCTTGGGAAACCAACTCTGATAAATCAAAATCGAAGTTCGTGCAAATAGAATTAATGTTAATATGGTTAGTTCACTATCCCGTTAAAGAATTGGCATGCAACTAAGAGTGTAAGATCTCCCACAATTAAAAGATTTAGGTGTCCTAAACACGGTGGACAAACCACAATTAAAAGATTTAGGTGTCCTAAACACGGTGGACAAACCACAATTATGCCTATTGTACAACAAAACCCTGCAAATAAACCATCCTAGTATTTCAGAATAATGAACATTATTTCGTACCCACATCCGACATGCTAAATTTAGGTTTGGCTCGTATTGCGTTGCTGGTTTCTCTGGGAAGCAGCTCAAGACCCGGATAAAGCTTCATCCCTTCAAGCCCGATGTCACGGGTATGTACAGCTCCTGCGGGCACATACCCAAGACCCCCATGGGCAAGGTAAGGCCCTGCCGGAAGAGCACACGTTTAAAATTTTTCTCTCCAATGGCAACCTATAAATTACTTCCCTCTTCTCCTCAAAATAGCCCTTAAAATAATTAACAAAATAACACTTGAAATTTACTCCCATTACCAATTACCAGCACAGCAACAGACAATGTATTAAATTCATCTTTAAGCTTCTTTGACTACCAGTAGAACTAAAATTAAATATAGGAGACAAAAATCTATAATAAATTTGTCACATGATTGAATCAAGAATAAAACTCAGTAGCAGTACAAGAATTGGTGAAACAAGTTATATTTTGGCCAGACGTTGAGGTAATGTTACCCATTTTCATAACTGACCATTACAGAAACCCTTCTCCAATATAATTTTCACTAAGAAGAAATATTTCGCTTTAAGTTGTAAGTATTCAAGTTCACATCAATTACAAAATTACATTATTTCCCTTTCAAATTCAGTAAACACTAATAAAAATAAAATTTCTCATTTATATTCTCAGTTGAGAGAGGGAGGTAATGTCTGAAGTGTTATAACTCAAATATTGACACATCACTTGGTATTCTCTACATAATCGTACATTCAATGAGGGAAAATTTTATGTCCCCAGGAGCATTTTGTTTGTGCCTTGTCTCAGTTAGTTTGAGGTGTCTGTCAAACTCTGATTCACTACTATTTGGCATCAACTCCTACAAAACCTTTGGATGAGATGCTTTCAAACTTTGCACAACTACTGCAAGAATAAATCAATAAATCAATAAATCAATAAATAAATAAAATAAATAAATCAATAATAAATAAATCAGTGTGTGTGTATATATATATATATATATATATATATATATATATATATATGAATAGAAACGACATAAGTGTTAAGGAACGTTTCTGCACACGAGGAGGAGAGATAACGAATAATGAAAAATGAGGCGAACCGCCCGGGAATCGAACCCAGGGCCTTCCAATTGCCGGTTGGAAGGCCCTGGGTTCGATTCCCGGGCGGTTCGCCTCATTTTTCATTATCTCTCCTCCTCGTGTGCAGAAACGTTCCTTAACACTTATGTCGTTTCTATTCATTTATATACTGCGCGGTCATTGCAGTTATATATATATATATATATATATATATATATATATATATATATATATATATATATATATATATATATATATATATATATATGGGTGTCTCTTATTGGGTAGTCAAAAATTGAAATGTTGAATTATTTTATCTGCGCCCCCTAAAATAGTTCCATTTAGCATAAAAACTAAAACTTGAAAGTTTGACACAAATTGGCTCATATTTAGGGGTCGCCCCCGGCTAATAAAAATGGTGACCATGGCATAATAGCTCCTGACATATGATTATGCTCATTATACACATAATTCCTTCCTTCTTTTTTTAGTTTGATTCGTTTTTATAAGTATAGGCCTTCTTATTTATCATTGATCCTTTTCTAACCTATCCTTGATGATGTTATAATCCATCCTTTGGTCCTCAATCCTTCTTTATCCCAATCCTTTTTCTCCTATCCAAAATCCTTCCTGGCTCTTTTTTTTATATACAATCAGCAATGAAGCATTGCTACAAAAAAAACCCATTAGTTTATTATATAGAGATAAATTCAAAATGCCAGTGCTATTTACATACTTTAATTACTTTAATTAGCATTATTTCCTTATACAACATTTATTTAATATACAATGATTATACAATATAGTGTATTTTAAGGTGCGACCTCATTGATGGTTATTTTTTGAGAAGAACAGTTTTTGATGGAACTGGGTGACTCTGGCGGTGTTTTGCAACAATTTGGAGCAGGAACTGGAGCTGCTCTTCCCCCACTGTCAATTTCTTATTCAGCTCTTGAACTAAAGCTACTGCACGTTCTGCCCGGTCATTTACAACAGATAGAGCTGCAACAATAGCTCTGGCCCTTAAATATTCACAGTTGGATGTCCAAGTGCTGGGTGCCTTGTTCAGAAATCCTTCTGGCAAATTCAGCTTAGTAAAGAATTCTCTAGTATTTCTTGTAACATGTTGGTGTAGTCCTTCACCAGAGCAGAAGGTCGATTCAGGAATCCGAGGACGCTTGGGTGGTCTATCAGTGGACTCATCTTCTAATACCTTTACCATGTGTTTCTTTACATCTGTAGTAATTCGCTCATCAAAGAAAGCAAGACCAACTGCTTCTTCAGACAGGTACCATAAGTGGTTAGAGAGCTTTTTTTAGTGGCATCAGAAATCTTTTGTTAGGATAATTAACAATGACCTCATAAGGAGCCAGTCATTAAATGGGGTTTCAATAGGGAGTGAGGATGTTGTCCAAGCCTTATATAGATGAGAACAGAAAAAAGGGAAAGATCTCGAATTCCTCGTTCTTCAGTCTTAGTCATCTTGAACTGGTTTCGAAAAAGCCACATCTTGATAGAATAGAGCGCTTTGGACATCCAGCGAGCTCGATGCATGGCACCTGGTGCACGAAACTTGATGCCTTATTGGGGACACCTCCAAGAAAGATGATGGACAGATCCAAAAGTTCTTGATAGTCATCCCGTAGCATAGGTGCCTGGGATCTAGCAAACTGAATTAGTTCAGTTTTAGACTGGATAATTGCTTCTTTAGTAATCGTGTCTGTCTCACCTGTTTTGAACTGGCTTTGATCAACAGAAGTCCAATTGTCACGAAAACGCTTAAAGATCAATATCTCTGGACCAGTTGATGTAGATCCAATGTTGCTTCAAATGCAGCTCCCAACAATAAATCTAAAACATGGTGTCTACAAGGCAAGTACAAAACATCATGTCCCAATTTTGCTTCGATGAGAGCACAGGCTCCACTATATTGACCCGTGTTTGAAGCTGTTGTATCGAAACAAATTGCTTTTACTCTCTCTGTAATTCCCCATTCATTCAGGCAGTTAAAGACGGCTTCAGCTTGTGCTTCTCCAGTTGAGTTTGGGATTTTGGGGACACCAAGCAGCTGTTCAACACCAGGTCCTGACACAAGTACTGGGAGACGGATCAATGTGCTTGTGCGAGGTGAGGTCCTCCATCATCTTGCCATCCCAGTGGACTGTCATAGAACATTCTCCATGGAAATGCTCCTTAAGTTCTTTAGCAGACGAGCTCGGTTCTTATTTCGAAGGCGATGGATAGAATGTTGGTTTATGTTGTAATCTGAAGCGTCCAAACCAAAGCTTTTAGCTGCCTCTGCGAGGATAAATGTTGCCTTTCTAGAGGAAATTTGTGTACGATCCAGGGCAGCAGACATCTGAATAGTCATGATGTTTTCATGCCTCGTTTTTTCTTAGATTTTGGTAAAGCACAAGCTCCTTTGGGCTCCTCCTCCTCATTCTCACTTTCATCAGTGTTCCTGGAAGATGTGGAAGAAGCCAGTACAACTTGACTAGTAGACGCCTCCATCAAAGATTCTGACTTTCTTTTCTCTCTGCCTCAGCTTCCAACCGTTTGACTGCATTTTTTGTGCGGTGAAGATGTACAGTGTCCACACCACCGATTGAGCCAGGACGACCTTTTTGTCTTTGCAGTTGAAGGAACTCCCAGTCCTCACGATTCTTGATCAGCTTCTCAGCGTCTCCATGGGCGATGTCAAAGAGATCTTCCAATCGCTCTACAAAATCAGCCTCCTTGGTTTTATGGCTCTGGCTTGTTCTGGAAGCATGCTTCTTTAAGCAAGTCCATTCGTTAAAGAAATTCTCTAACTTCTTCATGGCACGAGGTTCCTGCTGAGTAGGAATATTGGCCTTATCCCAGATAACTATTGTGGCTCGAATAGATTGACGCAGAGCATCGCGGATTGTCATGTTTTCTCTCTGTGGAGGTGCATAAAATAACCAAAAGCTTGCCTATATGGGGGCAGCTTTGAGCCTTTAATATCATCTACTGTAGATCCAAGCAAATAGAATGGTCTTCTTGTATTCATCTGCAAAATAAGAAAACAAAATATTAATGTAGTGTTATGGTTTTGTAGAGCAGGGCTAAATCACTGTTTTGACTTTTTTAAATTACAAAAAAAAAAATTTGGTAGACAAAGTTAATTTGGTCTATTTTATAAATCTAACGTATTTTTCTCAATTATTATTCGTATTATTTTTTAATCTAAGAAACAAGGAATAAATATTTTTGTAGTAGAAATTTATATTTTGCTATTTTATTGGAAATAGAAACAGTGGTGTCACTAGGGTTGGTGTCACCCACCCCCCCATGGACCCCCTCCCGTACCAGACCATACAGAATCCCTAGTAATGTTTTTTGTACTAATGTTACTCGTAAATCGTAATTCCCGTATATCACTGAATGTAATGGCAATAGTAGTGACATAAACAACTAGCAAAATTAAAATTACTCCTTTAAATTACAATATCATACGCACAGCCTAAATGTATTTACATTTACATAGTTTCATGTGGTTAATCCAGCCACTGGGGGTGCAAGCCAGCACAACTCAGTGCCGGTCCCAAGCCCGGATAAATGGTGAGGGTTGGCGTCAGGAAGGGCATCCGGCCGTGAAAGATTTTGCCAAAACCAAGAATGATGAACCAAATTCATATAGCCTCGGAAAATGCCAGGGCGCATCCCGTATGCGACGCGCAGGGGCCTCGCCTGACCCCCGCGAGAAATGGACGAGGGCTGCCGAGTCGAGGACGGGCTCGGGTAAAGAAGCTAGTCCGAGTGGTTAGAGTTGGGACGTTGAATGTAGGCTCTATGACTGGGAGAGGAAGGGAGAGGAAGGGAGAGGAAGGGAGAGGAAGGGAGAGGAAGGGAGAGGAAGGGAGAGAAGGAGAGGAAGAGAGGAAGGGAGGTGGCGGATTTGATGGAGAGACGGTGTGTGGGAGTATTGTGTGTGCAGGAGACGAGGTGGAGAGGAAATAAAGCAAGGGAGCTGGAGGGGGATATAAGTTGCTTTATAGTGGAACGAATGAACAGGGTAGAAACGGTGTTGGTATAGTGCTGTCAGAAGTGCTGAAGGATAGCCTGGTGAGTGTGAGTAGAAGGAGCGATAGAGTTATGAGTGTTAAGCTGGCCTTGACGAGATGACGGTGAACATCGTGAGTGCGTATGCCCCCAAAGCTGGCTGTGAAGGTGTAGAAAAGGAAGTGTTTTGGAATCAGTTGGATCAAGAACTTGGTGCGATACCAGAGGGGGAAAAAGTGATCTTGGGTGGAGACCTGAATGGCCATGTGGGAAGAAGTAGAGAGGTGATTGAGAGGGTGCATGGTGGTTGGGGCGTGGAGAGAGAAATGAAGAAGGGGAAAGGGTGGTGGATTTCGCGATGGCGTTTGATCTAGCGATAGTCAACACCTTCTTCCAGAAAAAAGATAACCAGTTTGTGACCTATAGGAGCGGAGGAAGAGAAAGCCAGATAGACTTTCTAATGTGCAGGAGATCCATCTGGAAGAAGTTAAGAACTGCAAAGTCATAAACGGGGAAAGCGTGGCGGCGCAACATAGAATCCTGGTGATGGATTGGTCGTTTAAGAGTGGTAGGAAAAGAAGGCAAGAACAGGTGACACCTAGGATAAAGTGGTGGGGACTGAAGAAAGAAGACCAGAAAAGGAAATTTGAGAAGGTTTTGGAAGAAGTAAGGTCGTTGGAGAGTGTACAAGAATGGTGGGAGGAGAACAGCCGGGTGATATTGAGAGTTGGTGAGGAAGTACTGGGCAAAACATCAGGTAGAAGACCCCCTGAAGATAAAGAGACGTGGTGGTGGAATGAAGAGGTTCAGAGGTGATTAAAAGGAAGAAAGATGCTAAAAGAAGTGGGACACATCTGGTAGACAAGAGGATAGAGAAAGCTATAGGCAGGCGAAAAAGGAGGCGAAGAAGGGAGTGGCAAGAGCCAAGGTGCAGGCGATGGATGAAGTATATAAAGAGTTGGAGACACCGGCGGAGAGAGAAAGATCCTTAGAATAGCGAAGGCTAGGGATAAGGCGAGTAAAGATTTTACTCAAATTAAACAGGTAAAGGATGGTCAGGGAGTGGTCTTAAAGGATCAGGATAAAATCATGGATAGATGGAAGAGTTATTTTGAACATCTGTTAAATGAGGAAAACCCAAGGGTTATTTTTGAAGATGGTGTCCCAAATCAAGGGTTAACTTCAGGAGTGAGTAGGGAGGAGGTGAAGGTGGCGTTGAAAGGAAGAAGGGGAAGGCATTGGGACCGGATGGGATATCAGTGGAGGCGTGGAATTGTTTGGGAGATGAGGGCATAGATCTATTGTGGGATCTGATGCAGAAGATATATGAACAAGAGGAAATGCCGGAGGAGTGGGGGGATAGTACACTCGTACCTATCTACAAAGAGAAGGGGGACATCCAGGATTGTGGAAATTATAGGGGAATAAAGCTTATGTCACACACGATGAAGGTTTGGGAAAGGATTATAGAGAAAAGGTTAAGAGAAGAGACAACCGTGGGGGAAGAGCAGTTGGGTTTTATGCCAGGTAGGGGAACAACTGATGCGATTTTTGCACTGAGGCAGTTGATGGAGAAACACCGGGAGCGACAAAAGGGACTGCACATGGTTTTCATCGACCTAGAGAAAGCATATGATAGAGTGCCACGCCAGGAGGTTTGGAGGTGTATGAGAGAGAAAGGTGTGCCGGAGAAGTACGTTAGGTTGGTGCAAAGTATGTATGAAGGAGCAAGGACCCAGGTTAGGAGTAGTGTAGGTGTAACGGAATGGTTCCCCGTGAGGGTTGGTCTACATCAGGGATCTTCTTTGAGCCCGTACCTTTTTGTTTTGATTATGGATGTGTTGGCCCAGGGGATAAAAGATCAATCCCCTTGGTGTATGCTCTTTGCAGACGATATTGTTCTGTGCAGCAACAGGAGAGAAGTAGTAGAAAGAAAATTGGAGGAGGGCTTTTGAAGACAGAGGGTTGAAAATCAGCAGAAAGAAAACGGAGTAGCTGAGAAAATACGAAAATCAAGACTCAGAAATTAGTTTAGAGGGAGCGAGGTTAAAGAGAGTAAGTAAGTTTACGTACTTGGGATCGACAGTGGCTGAGGACGGTGAGCTGGACACAGAAATAACACACAGAGTGCAATCTGGTTGGAAAAATTGGAAGAAAGTTTCAGGGGTGTTGTGTGACCGAAGAATAGGCGCAAGGGTTAAGGGAAAGGTGTATAAGACTGTGGTAAGACCGGCTATGATGTACGGGGCTGAGTCTTGGGCTATAAAGAAAGATCATGAGAAAAGACTAGATGTAACGGAGATGAGAATGCTGAGATGGATGTGCGGAGTGACAAGGTTGGATAGAGTAAGGAATGAAAGGATAAGGGGCACAACAAAGGTTGGAGAAATCTCGAGGAAGATACAAGAAAGTAGACTGAAATGGTATGGACATGTGATGAGAGGGAACGAAGATTATGTGGGTAAGAGAATGATGAATATGGAGGTACATGGCAGGAGAAAGAGAGGCAGACCGAAGCGAAGGTGGATGGAGAAGGTGAGGGACGATTTGAGGGAGAAGGGTTTGTCGGAAGAAGAAGCCCAGGACCGGGCTGTGTGGAGGAGGCTGGTCAGAAACGCCGACCCCGCATAGAGGCGGGAACGGGCGAAGAGAAAGTAGTAGTAGTAGTTTCATGTGGTTAAAGTGAAAATTCGGTAAGAAAACAATAGAATTCGAAGTAAAAACGTTTAAGAACTACATCAAAATTATGTTCATTTTAACGTTAAACTTTACCGTTACACGAGATACATTAATGGATTAGGTTTGCATAATCAATAACGGCCCAAATAATGTAGAAGTTGTAGACAAATGCATATGGAAATATACTCATAAATTTGAGGCTGCAACATCATAAAGACAGAGGCTGCAACAACTGAGCGGAAGCCTTTTTTAATTTTTCTCCTTCTTTTCCTTTAATTACTACTTCATTCTCAAAAACGTTATTGATATAGGTTCACAAATACTAATTACCACAATATTGTAGCTAAAACAGAAAATTTGACAAAATCAGCGACTATAAAAACACCAGCAGCAACGAAAACAACAGCGCGTGCTTGTAGAGCGTGCAGACGAAACCACGTGATTCGAAGCGTCATTGTAATTGGGTAATAATGACAGCTCTGACCGGAGCGCATTAGAAGGTTCAAAAAGTAAATTAGCATAGAGTTTTAGCCTTGTAGGTATATTGATACATGTAAGCTGGGCTTACGAAAAATGTTTTTGTTGTTATAACTAACTACAGGATATTTTTATAAAAAATAATAAATTTCTGCTCAAACACTGCACAAAAACCCCCGCACCCCTCTAGTGACGCCACTGATAGAAACACAGATCATGAAACACATGTCAGGTAAAATTTCCATTGAACTAAATTAAATTCTTTGTGACAAATAGCAACATTGTTTAAAACTTCATAATATGTGTATAAGAGCATAAATTCTAATTTTTTCATTAAGTTCATTAAATTTTTTTCAAACACTAATAACAAAATCAGTATAAATAATTGTGAAAAATATAAATAACAGTTTATTACCTGATAATAGCAAAAAAGAAGTATAGTGATACACAGTTACACACCTTTTACTTATGACAGCAGAACACTGAATGATGACAAATAAACAATTGCAACATAATCTGGAGCATTCTTGATGAAACATGTTTAAACAGGTTGATCTTGTCTTATCAAGCAATATTTTCAGCTACAAACTTGACAATTATCTCTAATATATTCATTTAATTGAATTCATCATAAATATGATGATTAATTAATTAAACATATGTTTAGTATACTTGACAACTGCTAGTAATTTCAAATATTAATTGCATAAATAATAGCTATATTTTATGAACTTTAATACGGGGGCGACCTCTAAAAATTGTTCAATCCAAAAAAAATTGTATATGTGATGTTTTTTCAACCAATGGAACTGGTTGAGGGGGCGCAACCTAAAAAAATCAACACTTCGAAAATAAGAGACACCCTAAATTATTTATATATATATATATATATATATATATATATATATAGGCAGGGTCGAAATTTTTTTATTTCTTAGGTACATAGTGTGAGGTGGTTCAATCAATTATAGTAACACCCTGGTAAAATATTTTTGAATTCTGAGGACCCCTACCCCCGCTACCGGTTTCAGTTTTTTCATAAAATTCGAGATAATTTGCGATTTACTTTGAAATTTTTTATTACTACCAAAGTTTGCTTATAAAACAGTTATATTTATTTTTTAATGAAAAAAATTCAAAAAATACAAAAAATGCATGAAAAAAAATTTAATACAAATTTTTAGCTATTATTGGTAGAAATTTAGAAATTAAGAGAGAAATTCAATAAAATTTTTGACCTAAAACTTTTTTTTTTCATTCCTTCCATTGACCTTTCCACTCAAAAGTAGGCAGTTCTTTTCTAGACTCTAAAGTATTTAAAATAAATTTATGCCGATTAATATAACCAATTCTTTCCTGGCTAGATTTAGTTACTAAGTTCACACCCCGTTCAACGCTTTGGCTGTGACATGGAAAATCTAGTATTTCTAGAGGTTTAGTTCTAATCTGAAGCAATTGCTCATTCTGAAGTTTTGGCTAAATTTTCATAGGTATATCTATTTTGAAAATTTTCTATTAATTCTAAGTCTTCTTCATAATCTAAGTCCTCTCTGTCTTGAAAATCGACATCTTCATTTTCATTATCATCTTCTATCACTTCTGATGATGCAAATTCCCTTGCTTCTCTTAATTTTTCTTTTGATTTCTTTTCCCTTTCCTGTGCTTTTTGGATTTTGCCCAACTTTCTCAAATTACTTGTAGTAGTTTTTTTATCAATTTTTCCTAACTTTTTTTTTTTTTTCTTTCTTTTTGACCAATAAAAACTTCCCATTCTATAATAGGTATTTTATGTTCACACCTACAAAGTTTTCTATCCCTTTATCATAACAGTGGCATGGAGATATGTCAAACATCTCGTCATATTTCTTTAATTTTTCATAATATTTTTCATTTCTTTTTATCATAGGGCATTTAGTTAACTTATCAGCATCTTCTATAAGTCTAGTAACTCTAACATAAATTCCCTTTATATCAATTGTTGGGAAAGAAAATTTTTGCCAAATTTCTTTTATATCTTGAACAACTACGTTATAGCAATCATTTTTACTTATTTTACCCTGTGCTTTAGATTCTTCCTCTCTAACAATAAAATGGAAGTGCCTTACATCATCAGCTTTTGATGGCGTCATGGCAGATGAAAATTTTGCTGGATATCCGAAGGCTGCATTGTGGCTTCTTTTTCTAGTAGCAATAATTTAATTTAATAAGATTTTAACTATATTTTATTTATTACTGATATTTTAAAATTAAACAACATATTTTAATACAAACTTTTAACATTCTAGGTACCTAAATAGGAATCTGGAGAGAAAAAACAAAAATAATGTAATATTAGGTCTTATATCCGGTGCTATGAGTCAGCACTGGATTTAAGACCCTACTCCCTACCCCCTCGATCGCAAAAAAAGTTGGTGAATGGTCTATTCTGATGTAATTCGTGCCGGGGAACTCAATTTTGGCCATCCAAAAGCAAAAAAATTAATATTTAGGGTCGATTTTTGGCCTATTTCCCATACAAATTCATATGGAAAAAAGTGAGTATCGGTATGGGGGGTTAGCGAAGGTCCCACAGCCTTGATTTTTGGTGTGGATACTACTATTACAAAATGATCAACCTCACAATATGTACCTAAGCAAAATCTTGACCTTGACCCCTTTTCGACCCAGCCTAATATATATACCTTACCTTATGTTGTTTCGTGCGTTGGTCTCTCTTCACACGGAGGTCAAGCTGGTGGCCCCGCCTCTAGGTCTGGCTTGGTGGAGGAGCGAGTTAATTTCTTGCGCTCTCCACCGTAAATAGCCAGGCACGCCCGGCTCATCTGGTACCATCCTGAGCCAAGCATCTAGTCTTCTCTTGAAGACTTCAACTTTGACCCCCGTTACGTTTCTGAGGTCCTTTGGAAGCTGGTTGAAAAGTCTTGGCCCCCTGACAACCAAGCTATTTTCCTTCAGAGTTGAGAAGGTCCCTTGTCAGGCCTTTAATTTGGGAACACTACACATTCTGCCTTTCCCATTTTTCAGTGTTGTTTGAATGGTAATTGGGTTTAGTTTTGTTTGGTACCAGTTTTCGATCATTTTCCATATGTAGATTATGGTGTACCTCTTCTTCTTCTTTCCAGGGAGTATTATATATATATATAAAATTAATAACAAGATTAAGACTATACAGGGTGTCCCATATGTCCGGTATCATAGGAGAAATTCATATTTTTCTCTTTCTACAGGCCATAATGTCTGTGAGCAAGGAAGAACGAATCCAGATAATTCTACTTATAGGAAATCGGAGTCAAAGAAGCCACTGCTGAATTTAACAGACTGCATCCAGACCACGAGCCAATAACACAGAGTTGTGTTAGCAGACTTGTTGCAAAGTTTGAGGAAGCAGGATCCATAGAAGATAAACCACGCAGTGGACCTTCAAGGAGGTTCACTGACGATGATACAGCGACTGCTATCCTGGCTCATTTTAACAAAAGTCCCAATAAATCTCTTCGGCGATTGTCCGCCGAGACAGGAGTGTCGAAAAGTAGCATCCATCGCATTCTTCAGGCTCACAAATGGCATCCATATAAACTTCAGATCCTACAGAAATTAAACGAAGATGATCCCGACCGGCGGATGGAATTTTGTGAATGGGCTACGAAACAATATGCTCGGGATGCCAATTTCCTGTCCACCATTCTGTTCAGTGACGAGGCTGTTTTTTATGGAAATGGTGAGGTAAATCGACAGAACACCCGCTACTGGTCTCAAAACAACCCTCACTGGTATACCTCTTCAAAGGAACAAGGTGCATCTCGGGTGATGGTATGGTGTGGCATTTGGAAGGATTGCATCATAGGCCCCCTTTTTTTCAATGAACATGTCACTGGAGGCACCTACCTACGTATGCTCAAGAAGAAGCATTTCCCAGTGTCTTGAACGAAGAAGGAAATAAATTTCCCAACATGGTTCCAGCAAGACGGCGCTCCTGCACATTACAGCACCCAAGTAAGGGAATACCTGTACCAACAATTCCTGGTTATTGGATAGGACGTCGAGGGCCTGTGGAATGGCCAGCTAGAAGCCCGGATCTCACGCCACTAGATTTTTGTCTCTGGGGCCACTTGAAAGCGCTGGTATACGCAGAGAAAATTAGGAGTGTTGAACATTTGCGGCAGCGCATTATTGGGGCATGTAACACCATTACTCCTGACATCATTCACCATGTGCTTGCTGACTGGGTATCACGTCTGAATTTGTATTGAAAACAATGGTGGACATATTGAGCACGTTCTGTAAATAAAATCTTTTGTTTTGCCTTTTTTTTAATTATTTTTCCTATGATGCCAGACATATGGGACACCCTGTATATAGTTCACAAAGAAAAAAAAAAATAATATGATTGGTACAGAGAATATTGGAGCAGCAGCATACAATCCACAAAGAAAAGCTACCAGAGTTTTGCCCTTATCTAAATTTGATCTGAAAAAATTCAAAACAGGATCGAGCGAAAAAAAGACCCTGACTGAGGTTGAAACTGCAAGTTGAATAATGGCAGACTCAAGAATGTTTCTATTAACAATGTTGAGTGAGTGAAACAAAATTGAAAATTATTCATATACAATAGGACAACTCTTATGAATGGACAAAAAAAGGCATTCGACGACTGTCCCATTCTAACGGAATATTAATGTTTTACATGCGTGTTCAAATCTTTTCCCGACTGTCCAATGTAAAAAGAATCAGTGTTTACAACCAATTTATAGATAATGCCCGAATTATTGGTAGGACCAATTCTTTATGACAACATTTTTCACACGGAAAAACATAGAAGAAAATATAGTTTTCTTGATAGGGATGTCATGTCCGGAGTAAAAGTGTACATCGAGCAAACAGTTTGTTTTTTCCGATATCTTTCAACCTTTCAAATGTTCCATGCAATGATTCCTTATTTCACGAAGGTCAACTCCTCTCGAGTTGGCCTGGTGAAGTAACAGTTGGTTTCTTGTACTTTCCACCTCACATAGCCAGGTACGCCCGGCTCATCGGTGATTGTTCCGAAACTAAACTTAAACCCTAGGCTTTCTCTATGTAGTGTACACGCACATCCAGAAATGGGACAGAGTCGTTTTGTTACACTTCGAAAGTGAGACTTAACATCTTCAAAATATGCAACCTATTGCCAGTGTCAGCTCACTACTTAAATATGAATTTCATACGGCGGCTCTTTGAAGTAGCGAAGTCATTTATAACTTTGATATTGAAATCTTTAATTTCCGTGATCATCTGGTTTTCAATTGAGATCAGTGCCAAGGCTGTGAATATTTTGTTCGTCATAGTATTACGTAAGATAATTTTAATTTTTTTCAAGGTTGAAAAGCATCTTTCTGCTTCTGGTGTTGTCATCGGTGTCGTTATGAGAATCTTAAGCTTTACAATTTCAGAAAATGTCAATTGTAAATCGTTATCACGTATCACTTTGAACAAATCTATCAGATTCTCTGTGTTGCATAAATCCTCTCTATTACAGAGTACACTAAGTTCAGTCTTAAGTATCTTTTTCAAGCATTGGATAGGTTTCAACAGCTTTATTGAGCTCATAACTAGGGAAACTTTTCACATATGATGGAAATTTTTTTGTAAAAAGTAGCTAGCTTGCTTGCTTCCAAATGATTAATAAAACTGAATCGCTCCTAACAGAGAGATAAAATCACATCACAAACTTCTTTTGCAGCTGTTATATCACCTCCGAGACATTTCCTTTTTTTATATTGTGAGCCTATTTCCGTGATTTCATCGCACTCCTGGTATTTTTTGAATAACAGAATTAAAAGCTTCTAAAGAGGCCTCAGCCAAAGTAGTGTATGTTTCTAGACTGAAACTGGGAAAAAAGAATATCAATGTGAAGCATTATTTTAGAGAAAAAGTTGAGCCAAAATCCAAATTCAGGATCATTTAATGTTCTTTTAATGCCTGCAGCTGCACATCCAGTATCATTTGACTTGGATGTCTCTAAAGTGGTGCAACATTCAATCAAAACATCTTTCACTTCATTTACAGCATTGACTGTTCTGCTTTTAAAATTCCATCGAGTGACAGATAGCTTTGGAATTCAAGAAACCCCATTATCCAATACTGCAATTCTTTGTGGAGATTTTGAAAAAAAAAAGCTGGTATTCCTGACAAACTGTTAAAAAATACTCTAACACTAGTATTCTGTGATGTTGCTTTTTGTACAATCAAATTAAGCTGGTGTGCATAACAATGAACAAAGTGAGCATTTTTGAAAATTTCTTTAATTCTTGCCTGAACACCTGTTTTGGTTCCACTTAGAGCAGCTGCACCATCATAAGTTTGTACATTAAATTTTTCTAGGCAATTTTGAATTAAATTAGTGACCTCATTTTGCAGAAGCCCGGCTATAGTTTCTGCTCTTAGACAAAGGGGATTGAAAAACCCCAATAATCTTTCAACAGGTCTCCCTTGTAGTTCATACCTCAGAACTATTACCATCTGTGTTTTATCATAAACATCTATTGTTTCATCACACATTACTGCTAAATATTCTGCAGCACTTGCTTCTTTTTTTATTCTTTCCCGACATACAGTTAGAAGAGATTCCAAAAGTTCATTCTGTATTGTTTTAGACGTTCCCTTGAAAACTGTTGCTGTATTGAAATGAGCATGAAGACTAGAATCTAGTTCGCTGGCAAAATCAAGTAAACCAAGAAATACTCCTTAATTTTTTGAGCTTTCAGTTTCACCATGTCCTCTGAGTGGCAACTCAAACTTTCCACAGAATTTTATACAATTTATAATTTTAGACAAAACATCTCTATTTTTTTCTCACTAATTCATTGTGCTTTGCCACTGAAAGTTTATATGCTGAGTCAATTTGGGTTGCAATATTATCTCTACCCAGCACTGATAAGTCAATCATATTATTCATATGCTTACTTGATTGTTCATGTTTTTTGATTTTCTGTGGCAGATGTCTGAAGTCTCTAACACCAGTCTTTGTCCATGATTCGTCTCCACCATAGAGTAAGCATGGAAAGCAGAATAACGAATTTGTTTCATCACATTCACAGATTCAGTCACAATTTTCATAAATTTTATTATTAAACTAACGTACATATTCCTTACTGCGACTTGTGCTACTTTGCTGAATATTTAAGTTAGGTGTTGATCTCCCTTTGTCCTTAACTGCAAGTTTTTCATTTAGTGTTAATCTGTTGAAATTTACATTTCACAAGTATTTCACTTTGTTTTCCGTGGGTTCTCGTTTCACCAAAATTGTTACTTTAATAACGAAAATAATGCACAACTCTTCTCAACAAACATGCCTCGGTGACTGGCTAGCTGCAAAAATTGCACCTCTGAATCGAGTTTCGCAGCGTTATTTTCACGTCACGCCAGTTAGGATTTGCAATGTTTGAAGTGGGTCTTAGTTTTATTTTTTGAAAATATAATCTTTTTGTTTAATAAATAATATGTAAAAGTAATTTCTAGACATGGGATGAAACAACTTTATTTTAGCTTCAAAAATACATTTATTGCAGTCCAGGGTTCATACGGATTATGGAGAAAATAAATCAAGTAGTTTATTTTGCCTTTTCAAGGATGATTTTCTACATTTTCAAGGAGCTGCTAACTAAATAAACAAATTACTCTTTTTCCACACAGAAACATAACATACAAAAATAAGACATATGCAACATAAGTATAACATAAATCCCATTGTATTACATGCTCCAAATAAACATTCTTTTCTATATATAAAGAAAACATAGAAAAATGAAAATAATACATCATCACTAGGTATATTAGCGCATGTTTTACAATGCCTCTGTAAGACATTCCTGCTGTTGCTTAATGTCCCCCTCTATTTTTGTCAAATTTGCTTCTTTCTCTTTTACCTTTTTCCGTAAAGCATTTGATTCAGTCACTAAAATCAACTGCCTTTTCCTCTCTGCTTCTTCAGCAAGTCTGTTTGCGGTCTTTCTAAGATGCACTATATCTCCCTCAACCCTCTTTCTCTTAGTCTTCATAGCTGAGACTTTCTCCATAATCTCTTCTTTTTCCTGCACATTTTGACTCACTTTCTGCTTTTCTAAAATCTTCGAGATGCTGTAGATATTTCTGTGTTGCACTCGCAGCAGCTACGAGCATTTTATTTGTAATCTGTACATTCATTATTCCTCCTGCCATTCTGCAGCAATCAACAATCTGGCGCCGGGCAATAAAACTTTCCTCCTTCAAATTTTCAGCAGTCACATATTCAAATAATACATATCTCTTATACACTACATATATTCCCACATAAATTTAAATTAAACATATCTATTTATATAAGATATATATCTCCACACAAATTCAAGTGATTATACACTTTATAACTACAAATAGATTCCAATAATCATAACTTTCTCTTATATACGACATATATCTCCACACAAATTTAAATAATTAATCAATATCTCGTATATAGTTTATTTCAGAATTTAATAAGTAAAAAAAAATGCCATATATATATATATATATATATATATATATATATACACACAAATTCCAACACAGATTCAAACATAATTCTTATAATATAAAAGTTTTGTAAACAAATTTGCAAAATTTTTATATGAAAAACATGTATTTTGATATAAAATATTGCCCCCATATATAATATATATCACCACACAAATTTCAATTATTATATATATATATATATATATATATCTTTATACACTACAATATAATCTCCAAACAAATTTAAATAATCAATATCTCTTATACATTACACATATCCCCACACAAATTCAAACCATAACCAAATAAATTCAAACCTTTTGTACATAATATACAAACCTCTTGTACACAACATATAATCATCACATAAATTCAAATAATCAATATATCTTATACACTAAATAAATTAGTGACAAATTGTTTACTAAAATGCAGAAATGTGCAAGAATGCAAAAAAATTGATTCGAGTCAGGAAAAGAACCTGGCTTCAAAGTATGGCTATAAACATAATTCAATAATTATTTTCATTGAAAAATTCAAATTCCTTATACTCTTATATACTGTACTTTCTGTTGGGGACTTAAAACTAATTCAAGTATTCAAGTACTTTCCCGACTCCAGTAGTAATTCAAGGATAGAAATGATTATTCAAGGATATAAATAATTTTTTAAGGAGTTTCAAGGTCCTTGAATGAGTGTCAAAATTAAAGGAGTTTCAAGGAGTGTATGAACCCTGGTAGTTGCATCGTATGTTTGGCAGCTCAGTTTAGGAGGGACTGCACGCTCTGCAGCACCTATATACCAGCTGCCACTATATATATATATGTATGTATGGTATGTATGTATGTATGTATGTATATATATATATATATATATATATATATATATATATATATATATATATATCCCCGCAAGGGGGTTCTAAGCTCGTGCTCTTGAGTGCTCTTTGTGCTCGTTTGTACGTGCTTGGGTCCTGGAGGTTTCACGTGCGCCCTCCCGGCCCTAGCACCCAAGGATGATGGGGCTCGACCCTGCAGTCCTTGGTCTTTTTCCACTTCGACTGTCCCCTCCACCCTTTCTTTTTCCTCTGTCTTTCCTCTCACTTTTTCTTTGTTTTTCCGCTGAGATATGCCCTTTTAAATAGAGGCGAATCGGTTCTTCCCGAACTTAAAAAAAAAAAAATATATATATATATATATATATAGTCCCATAAGTCCGGCATCATAGGAGAAATTCATATTTTTCTATTTCTACAAACCATAATTCATATTTTTCTCTTTCCACAGGCCATAATGTCTGTGAGCAAGGAGGAACGAATCCAGATAGGAACGAATCCAGATAGGAACGAATCCAGATAGGAACGAATCCAGATAGGAACGAATCCAGATAGGAACGAATCCAGATAGGAACGAATCCAGATAGGAACGAATCCAGATAGGAACGAATCCAGATAGGAACGAATCCAGATAGGAACGAATCCAGATAGGAACGAATCCAGATAGGAACGAATCCAGATAGGAACGAATCCAGATAGGAACGAATCCAGATAGGAACGAATCCAGATAGGAACGAATCCAGATAGGAACGAATCCAGATAGGAACGAATCCAGATAGGAACGAATCCAGATAGGAACGAATCCAGATAGGAACGAATCCAGATAGGAACGAATCCAGATAGGAACGAATCCAGATAGGAACGAATCCAGATAGGAACGAATCCAGATAGGAACGAATCCAGATAGGAACGAATCCAGATAGGAACGAATCCAGATAGGAACGAATCCAGATAGGAAATTGGAGTCAAAGAGCCACTGCTGAATTTAACAGACTGCATCCAGACCACGAGCCAATAACACAGAATTGTGTTAGCAGACTTGTTGCAAAGTTTAAGGAAACAGGATTCATAGAAGATAAACCACGCAGTGGACCTTCAAGGAGGTCCACTGACGATGATACAGCGACTGCTATCCTGGCTCATTTTAACAGAAGTCCCAATAAGTCTTCGGCGATTGTCCGCCGAGACAGGAGTGTCGAAAAGTAGCATCCATTGCATTCTTCAGGCTCACAAATGGCATCCATATAAACTTCAGATCCTACAGAGATTAAGCGAAGATGATCCCAACTGGCAGATGGAATTTTGTGAATAGGCTATGGAACAATAGCACGTTCTGTAAATAAAAGCTTTTGTTTTGCATTTTTTTATTATTTTTCCTATGATGCCGGACTTATGGGACACCCTGTATATATATATATATATATATATAAGCAAACAACCACAGGGAAATTCCGAGCGCTTTCATGATATGTTCACATTTTCAATTTCCTTTTTCCCTGTGGTTGTTTGCTTATTAACAAGATCATGTGTTATTTTGTGATTTTACTGCATATATATATATATATATATATATATATATATATATATATATATATACATATATATATATACACAAAGCTGGGCACAAACCGTTAATCCGTTAATCGTTAATTAACGAAGTTAACTTTTAAGTTAACTTTGAAAATCATTATCGGACTAATTAACTTCCGTTACATTTAACTTCCATTAACTCAAGTCCGTTAACCCAAAAAATTCATAAATAAACGTTTAAAAGTTTCTATTATTTTCAAGTATGACAACACCAAGGTCGCCAGGGTGAGGAAAAGCATGGAGGGTACAGTCGAGGAGGCCATGAAGCAGCAGTCCAACGAAGTGGGCAGCAACAGTGGAGGCAGCAACAACGAGGAGGAGGAGGAGGATGACTTCTTCAGTGCTGTCATCCAGACAAAAGAGAGCAGCAGAAGCCACAGGTCACTCAAGGGCAAGGCACAGAACTTGGTCAAGACCTGACTGGATACCAACTCCAAGGACTTGCTGACAGATGCTGCCTTCTTGGGTGAGCAAGTGTTGGTGGACTTGTTCATCAAGTTCAACACAGCCATCCCCTCCAGTGCTGCAGTGGAGCGTTTGTTCTTTATGGGCAAGGACATCCTGAGGGCCAAGAGATCATCCCTGTCTGATGAAAACTTTGATATGCTAATTTTCATGAAGGGCAACATGCATCTCATGGACAAAATGGAGAACGAGAAGAAGAGTGAAAATTAAATTATATATATATTGTGTTTTTCATTTTTTTTATAATAAAAGTTAACGTTAACGGTTTATCGGTAACTTCCGTTACATGTTTAACGGATTAACGGTTAACGAAGTTAACTTTTTGGTTAACGGTGCCCACCACTGTGTATATATATATATATATTTTTTTTTTTTTTCTGCTAGAATAAAAAGACCACCCTCCTAAAGCAACAGAATGGACATGTGGCACTGCCCTCTTAAAGGATGATGCCCTCCAAGTGACATTCCCATTCCAAAACGAAGGCACAAGATTCTTATCTAAAACAGATCTGTAACTTTAGGAAGTAAGACGTCTCTCTGTACGAACACAAGGTCAGTTTATCCAGAGTACAAATGCTTGCCCACACTATAACACAATCACCAAATTTTAGTTGGTTGACCAATTTGGGATGAAATACATTTCCACAGGTTCTGCATACACATATCTGTGCCCCTTAAACAAACTGCTAAAATCTTGATTCATCTGAGAAGACAACAGAGTGCCAAAACCAATCCGACTTTTCTTTCATCTGCATGGACCACTCGTATTGTTTCTCATTAGTTTTAGAGAGCGTCCACATAGAGCTGGACACAGTGGACATTTAGCTAGATGGAAGCCAATACTCAGGAGGAGATTGTAGAAACCAATCGACCAGGGAAGTACTCTAAAGGAGGGGGGGGATGCTAGGCAGGAGATGGAGTGCTGGAATGCCCATGTCTCCTGTCACTGTCCCCCTTAGCTGATATTTTTTCACATTTCATCTACTCTGTGAGCAGTCCAGCATGCCCTCAAACTCTCACTTTGCTTCCTATTCCTCACTACACACACATGCATCTTTATACACTACACAATCTTTTCAAAATGAAAAAACAAAAACAAAATGGAACAAACTTCAAAAGCATCAGAGTCCCATCGGGAGGGGGCCATAAATGTCCCCACTTTTGGCTACTCCACTGCCAATACTGGGAACGCAGACCCGGGCAGCAGGGCTGGTTCTGCTACTGTCCATTCAAAATATTCTGGGCCTCTGCCTGATTCACTTTTCATAAATGCAATGACTTAATTTGATCTCATATTCTGAAACTTGAATCCTCCACATTCTACACCCTCTGGCTATGGTTTATATGACAACCTAAAACTAAATACATCTGTGCTGTCTACCTTTTTCTTAATTCTACTTACTATCCAAAATTCTTTGACTACCTCCCTTCCAAAGTGGAATACATTCTATCCCACTCTCCTTTTGCTGAAATCTACATTTCACCGACATCCCAACTTCTTTATCCTGAATGACCTAGAGCAGATTGTACAACACCCTACTAGTATCGCCGATCGCCTTGGAGACAGGCCCAACATTCTGAATTTTTTTCTCACCACTCATCCTTCTTCTTACTCTGTCAAACTTTTTTTCCTCCATTAAGTTCCTCCAACCACAATCTTATATCTGTTTCCTGTCCTATCGCTCCAGTTCGGCCTTTAGATCCTTCCTTTGGAACTTTGGCACTGCTGATTGGGAGGCTCTTAATCAGTATGTCTCTGATTTCACATGGAATGATTACTGCTTCCATGGTTGGGGCCCCTCCGAGTGCACTGAGCGCATCATGGAGGTGATTCTCTCGGCATGGAGGTGTACATTCCATATTCTATTACTTTTATTAATGCAAAAAACCTTTGGTTTAACTCTGCTTGTCCTAATGCTATCCACTTTCAGAAGGTACCATCACCAAGAGGATAGTGCCACATCTCCATTCCATTACTTTAGAAGTGTGTGTGTGTGTGTGTGTGTGTGTGTGTGTGTGTGTGTGTGTAAACAGAAGGAGTTTAAAATTCATGTATACCATTGTAATTTTAACAAGAGGGGATCTACAACAGACATCTGTACTGTAAATTCTTTTAAGCTGCAAAACTTTCCACTAGTTACCAGTACCTTTATTTTCTCTTTTGGGCAACTTTAAAGTTCCTTGAGGAATAGAAGAGTGAGCTGCAATTTCTTCTTTTTGTTTTTGTTCTAACTCTTTTCTGAGCTGAAATTAAAAGAAAAAAAAATTAGTGAAAGAAAATAATATTTCAAGTTTTTTAAATAATGATGGAAATGAATGTTTATTTAATACTTTAAAAGAAATTGCCATTCATGGCCAAAAATATTTAGTAATGTACCATCAATTACAAAAGCTGAAATATGCTTGGCCACACCTCTCTTCCAGCTCAATGTATCCCAACTTTTGTAATTGATGGTACATTTAGTCACAGATTACCAAAAACAATAAATAAGTAAAATCTGAACAAGGTCTACATACAAATTAAAATAAGAAGCACAAACGTTTTACCAATGATAATTTTCAAATAAGTGTATAACAAATTAATTACTCAAAACTTTCAATTATTTCATTAACCAAACCAGTATACCCGAACCACGATGATTTTCAGACTGAGGATGAAGTTCAAATTTAAAATAGATAGATAAATTAATAAACTTTAGAAACTGCCAAGCTTTTTACATTAAAAACTCCAATTCTGAAACTTTAAAAAAAAAAAAAAAAGTTACAGTCATTTATTTTCTAAATGTCTTGTCCCAATCCCCATCACCCCAGCTCGCACAAAGGGTTGTGAATAATAATAAAAAGCAACAATGCCTTAACCGTGCGCCTAATCTGCGTGTCCATTAAATAAATTTCCAGTCAATTTATACATATTAAAGTATGGCGGTCTCACAATCATATACTGTACTATCCTCCCATAAAAGCACTTTTACCAACACTGCTCCATCTAAACCAATCTCTGAGCGTACTATACTATTACAAGCACTTTCACTTTGGCAAAAATTAAAACAAATACTGTATTATCCTACAATCAAGAACAAAGCAGGTACTTTTAAGAAACAACAATATGAAGTGTAATTTGCTATTTTAAATTTAAAATGCAAATTAAAATTTTTTAAATAATAAAAACTACAGTACACTACTGTACACTAAACTAGAACTATGAACTTTAAAAGAAGCTGAAATAAATGAAAAAATAAGTGACAAATATCATCTGGGATTAAGAGGTTTACTGTAGCAAAGAAACTATTACAATACCAAACTTAGAAAAAGTAATCCTACTTAATATTCTCCCTATCAAAAATAAATTGCCTAATATTTCAAGAACTACCTAATTGAATTAAGGATTTGATGCCAAATGTAAGAACAACAGGAGCGGTCTTTGTTGAATATGGAAATGGAGTTTATCAGCATCTCAAAACCATATAGCCCAAAGCATTAAGGGGCTGAGTTAACAATGTATTAAGACCATCAGACAAAAAAGATAATTTTGAAAATCATAATTCAATTTCAGTTAAAGAACTCTATATCAATGTTTATACTGAAATTTTATGCAAGGCAATTTTAAAAATGTATTAATACATGAAGATGCTCATTTTCATGTAATGTAGAACGTAGAGCTGAAATGATGTCAGTCTGAAATTGACTTATGATTTGAGAAAGTCAGAAATGCATTCCATACAAAGGAGTGGATCAGTAAAGGTAGAGACCAAGAAACCCTGTAACACCAAATGAATACAACTATTAATACCTTACTAAACTCTTCTTTAACTTTGATTAGACGAGCTTCATACTCAGTAGCAACAGACTTTGCCTACAGTTAAATAAAAGACATTCAATATCTCTTAAAAAATTATTTCTGTTAACTATTCTCAAAAGCTTACAAATAGGCTAGCCTACAGGCCTAATTCATACACAAAACATCACTCTGTATCCACATATCAAAAATATCTCCACCACACTTCAACAAAACATGGATGAACTGAACTTTGCACTATTCCTTGTGGTGGGGTATTTTATTAGAAACCAGAAACATTATATTATTATATCTATAATCATTCATTTTAATGAGCTTCAACACTTTGTACACAAATTTACATTACCAAGTTTAAATGATTTCAAAGATGAAAGGTATTTCTTTCTACAAATGAATACATAAAAATGTTTGGGACAAGCTTTTATTAGATGACCAAGCCAACTAAACTGGGTTTAATTAGTAGCTAATGACCTTACAATTAACACACGCTTAAAATCAACTAAAAATTTATAATAGCATATAGTCCAGTACCTACATCACAACAATCCTAGTATTACAAGACTTGTGAGTTATACAAATCTATGTAAAGAAGAACTATGTCAAAAGCCCTCATTCTATATATGTACCCTTGACCTTCATGCATAGATGTAATTCTTGCTCATGACACATTGTTTTAAGATGATACTTGTGTGTATGAAATTGGACAATTCAGAGACAAAAAGCTCCATTTCCTTTTACCACTATTTATAACCCTGACCTTTAATGAAAAGACCAGAGTCTTGCACATGACACACAGTCCTGTGATGAAACATGTATGTACTGGTATAGTCTCATCAATTTATGTTTGGTAGTTCAAAAGTTAGAATGAAGACCACCATTTTAAATCTGACCTCTATTTGTGACCTTGACCTTTGATGCAGGGCATGGGTGCAAATCGCTATAAAAAAGTTTGGGGGTACATTTGGATATCAAAATTAATGCATTTTTAGTACATATAGTACAGTAACAAAAATAATAATAATAATATATGTACTATAATTTATTCATGTATTACATATAATTCCTCTCATTACTTTGGAATGCCATTAGCCAATAGTTCCTAAATAGTAGGGGGGTACAATCGATACTTTGTCCCCAGCCTTCAAAAAGTGGGGAGTACATGTACCCCGCTGTCCCATAGGGATTTGCGCCCATGATGCAGGGAACTGATTCATGCTCCCAACACATTGCCTTGCAGTGACCCATATGTGTATAAAGTTTTATCAATTTACATTCAGCAGTTCAAAAGTATGAACATAAATGGGCAAGCATAATCCATACTGGACTTTTTTGATGTGGCTATCAATAAATCTGTTTTTACCACTTAAGCATGTTTATTAAAAATGTTTTAATTAGGGCTTACATCCAAATGCAAAAACTTTGAAAAAAATATCATGTATTATTCAGACTGAAAATCATAAAGATGTTATAATATAAGGAGACTAGGCCAAATGTCAAATGAATATGGACCTAGCTAGGCTCTATATGAATTTAAACTTTAGGTAGCAACTTTTGAAAAAAAAATAAATAAATAAATAAAATAAAAAAAATAATCATCATCATCATCATACAGGACTTGCTTTTCATTCATGTTGATAAAATCTCTTCAAAAACACAACAAGAAGTCTAACTTAAAGCTGAGCTATCAAGTTGCTAAACTTAGCTACTAAAAATACACTGTACAACCTACCTGTTCAAGTTCTCTCTTAAGATTGTTAATTTGAGAATCTTTTTCTGATAGTGCCTCTTCTGCATCATTTTTAAGGGTTAAAATATGCTGTGAATCACTTACAAGTTCTTCTATTTTGTTATCTTTTTCCTCCAGCTGTTGCATTAAATCTTTCTAAAATATATATATATATATATATATATATATATATATATATATATATATATTATATATATATATATATTAGGGTGGCCAAAAACATAAGGTAAAAATAAATATCAAATATATATCACTCCACATGGTTGTTTCTGTTTCATTTGACTAAAGAACTCTGCATGCCAAACATTATGCAGATAGGAGTATATTTAGAGGTTGCTCACTTTTTGCTACTTTTTGGTATAGCCCTGAAATCTCACTGCTGTGTAAAGGATAGGTGCTAGTGTTGTAAATTATTACATATATAAATTGGTTTGTTTGTGCTATATTTAGCATTTATTGTCATTAATTAAAAATACTGTATTTCCTGAGTTGTGGATTAAATTAGTGCACTAATTAGTGTGTGTGGACTCTAGTGAAAACATGAATAAATGTGTTTATTCTCGTGGTGAACAGTTTGCCTCTACCCACCCAACTCCATCAGCTGTCCCCATTGCTTCAGTTCTTTCATGTCTTTTGTAGTGTGAGTATTGCCAGACAGTTACCATGTATAATAGTTGAGTTCATGTCATGTTGCACCTTGCATGTCATACATACTATAATTAGTTATTGTATTTTCCAGGTCAAGATTATTGTTAGCCCTTTCACTGTGTATGGTAAACTATGTTTACCATAGAAAGGCTTGGCTCAGGATGCTTGGTAAACATTGTTTCCATTTTTCTTATACAGTTTTTGAAAACCCTTGTTTCTATTAGAACCACGTAGTTTAGTTCTGTTACTAGCACTAGGCTTCTATATGGTGGTATTTGGCATCCTTTTCCATTTTTTACCTCCCAACTCCCTCATATATGATTGAAATACAATCCCCCACCCTCAAGCAGTTTACTCATGGCATCAACAAGTGGTTTTCACAAAAAAATCCTCTTTCAGAGGAAGCTATAGAGAAAATGCTTTCAATTAGTCCAGAAAGTGAACATGAAAGTAGTGAGGATGACTGGGCTGAAGATGATGTGGGGGACATTATTAGGCATATTGACAACATTATGCAGAAAGAAGAAATTGATAATGAAGAAATTGATGTGGAAGACATTTTCCCTCCAGCAAAAAAAGCAAGATCTGACAAGGTGTTTGTGTGGCATGACATTGGTGAAAATATAGGCTGTAACAGGGGTGGGTGGCCATTTATTGGTAAAAAAGTGCTGTTCAGTGGTCAAACTCATACAACGTATGATGTTTTTCCCAATGACATAATTAAGCTAATGGTTAGAGAACAAACAAATATGCTACCCAATTTCTAGCCACTTGGCCTAATCTCAAATCCACATCCCAGCACAGTGTATGGAATCCAACAAGTGAGGCAGAAATGAAGCAATTTTTAGGGCCTTTACTTCTCATGGGTACTATACAAAAACCCAAAATAAACATGTAGCTATTGGTCAACTGACAATTTTTATGCTTTGCCAGTATTTCCAGCTATCATGAAAAAGAGACATTCACCAACATTCATTCTTTTTGGCATTTTGCCAATAATACAGATAAAACATTGAAGGAAAGGGGAAGAAAAATGCTAAGTTATACGACTTTTGAGTTGTTGGCCATGGCTCTTGAGCAGGGCCGGATTAAGACCTTTAGAGGCCCTAAGCACTTAAAAGATTTTGGTGCCCCATATATATGTAATTCAAAATATAAACAAAAATAAACCATAAAATAAAATTTTATTTTTTGAAATGAAACAAAACTTACAGTAAGATGGAAAATAATGTTTATTTTTATATACTTCCACTTCATTTATATTTGAAAAGTTTTCTCCTACTTTTTTTAATTGCAAAGTCTTTGATCAGATCCTCAAAACTAATCTTACGTAACACATCTGCTTCTATACTTAGTAGAGATAAGGCATCCAGCCTGCCTTGTTGCATAGTTGTTCTGTTGGTATTTTTAATATACTTCAACTGAGAAAATGAACGCTCAGCTGAGCAATTTGTGACCATTAATGTTAAAAATATACGAAAGGCAATTTCTACATTTGGGAAGGCACACTCAATATTGTCTTCTACAATTATTTTATAAAGTTCAGCATGACTGAATCTTTTTTTATATTTTTTTTGCACTGAACTTATGGCACACATATGAGTGAAACTGCTGAAGCTCAGCAGAGAAATTAGTGTTCAAGTCCTCTGGGTAAGCATCAATCATCTTTTTACAACCCTGAGAATACCTTTCAATTTCAGTAGATGATGAAGTTGTGACATTATGTGGCACATCACTTAGAAAAGAAAATCTCTCTGCTATTTCTTTGTATAGCTCTCCTCTTCTTCTCATCTCAGTTTCAAGTTTGTCAACAATTGTGTAAAAGGTGGTGATAAGAAATTTATCTCTGGCATTCAGATATACTTCTGGTGCATCTCCGTCATTGGGTACCTTCTTTCTGATACGATTATAATAGTATAATAAATTCATGGTAAATCCATGGTAAATCCGACAATGGAAAATTTCTGTGGTGCCCCCCTTCCCTTGATGCCCTAAGCACGGGCTTATTTTGCTTAATGGTTAATCCGGCCCTGCTCTTGAGGCAAAATATTCTCCTTTGCAGAATCTAAGCTTGGATGACTTTGTTGTTGTGGAAAGGCAGGCTTAGTTCCTGACAGCTTATAAAAACTAAAAGATCTTGTTTTGGCATAAAAATTTTCAAACTTGTAGATAAAAATTGTGTCACTGAGTCAAAGTATATACCAGGACCATGGAAACTATTGGCAATTTTTCTAAAACAAGTATTGTAGTAGGCATGATGGAAAAATATTTAGGAAAATGTCAATGTTTTCACTGATAACTTCTATACCACACCAAAACTCTACAACTATCTTGTGATAAAACCAGTGCAACAGGGACAGTTAGAAGTAATCGTAAGGGTTTATGTCATGCTCTGACAACTAAGAATGTGGAAAAGGAAAAAGACTTGCCTTCGAGACTGCTGAACTGCTCTCCCTTGTGTATCATGACAAAAGAAGTTTATATATGTTCTTGATAATCATTTGAACAGTGAGGTGACAGTGACACATAGGTCAAAGGAAGGTTGAGTGGAAAAAAATTCCAACTTGCATACAAGAATACAACAAGCATATGGGATATGTAGAGAGCACATACCAAATACTGCATTATTACTCTGTTCCAAGGAAGTCTCTGATATGGTACAAGAAACTGGCAATGCATTTCATTCAAGTGAGAGTCTTAGATGCTTGTGGAATGTATAATCTTATGAAAAATGCAAGTCCCCTTTCTAGACTTTTGTCATGAGATTATAAAAGGAGTGACATTAACAGATGAACTTAACCTGAAGAAATCTATAATTCAAAGACTTATTGGAAAACAATTTAGCAAGAAAGTCACCTCAAATTCAGAATGTACTCCTAGACCAACAAAAAGATGTAGGGTAAGTTATGCTCATGGCATAGAAAAATGGGCACATTTTCAATGCGAGACATGACCCAATGCCCCAGGATTATGTGCCAAACCATGTTTCAAAATATATCACTCAGAATTTAATTTTTGAAGGTAAAGATTGTTGTCTGCTAATTTATTCATTTTCAAATATATATACAGTGGACCCCCACTATCCAAGGATCTCGATAACTGAGGTGTAGCACAATCAAGATTTTCTATAAAGAACCATTCATCTGCTAACTGAGATTTGCTCCAATCAGGATACCAACCAACATCACAGGTTTGTTCTGGAATGCCCGCAAATGATGGAAAATCAGAGAGAGAGAGATCCCATCCATGGTAGAGCCTATACAACATAGAGCACCATCAATTCAGTGCTCCTCCCATAACAAACTCAACTCCAAGAAATGACCAAGCCCAAGCAGACAATGATTGATAGTTTTTTTCAAACTGAAGAGGACTACTACTGTAGAACAAGAACCAAAACCATCAACTTCAGGGACCTCTTCAAGCTCTCAAAAACATGACCTAGTGAAGTTAAACCAAGGTTTTTTGCATTAGTAGTAGAAATAGAATATGGAATGTATGCCTCAATGCCCTACCAGATGCTTTTATGGAAGGAGACTCTCCTTTCCAAACAATAAAACACCACCATTTTTCCAGCAAGCCCAGTCAAATTGTTATTCTGGTGAGTGTTAATTTTTGAGTGAATGTTAATTTAATTCAATTAATACAGTACTGTATTAATTATAATTTAATTCTTTATTTTCAGAAAATAACAATAATACTGTACTTAAATACTATTTAATTTAAATTAAAAATACTATAGGGCCTTAAGAGTTAGATTTTGTGGTGATTAGGGTCAGTTTTTAGTTTTCTGGAACCAGTTAGCCTTATAACATGTAAAGTATGGTCCCATTAACTGATGTTCTGCTATCCAAGATGTTTTTTAGAACCAATTAATCTCAGATAGTGGGGGGTCCATATATATATATATATATATATACACTATATGATCAAAAGTATTCGGACACCGCATGGTTTTGGGAAAAATGGTTTTATTATGGCATTTAGTAACCAGTAGGTCCACCCTTTGCTTTTATTACAGCGTCAACACATCGAGGCATACTTTCCACCAGTTTTTGGTAAGTCTGTGCAGGAATGGCTCGCCATTCCTCTTGCAGAGCTGATGCAAGAGATGCAAGTGAAGCCGGGTGTGGTGTGTGGTTTCGTATCAGTCGCTCCAGTTCGTCCCACATGTGCTCGATTGGGTTGAGATCGGGGCTCTGAGCAGGCCAGTCTAACAAATCCACCTTATTTTCATGAAACCAGTCCTGCACACACCTTGCAGTATGGCAGGGAGCTCGATCCTGTTGAAACAAACAATGGCCATCTCCGTAGTATTGCCACAGTGTAGGGAGGGCCGAATTGTCCAGAATGTCGAGATAAACGTCAGTGTTCATGGTAGTGGGTATAACAACCAATAGGCCAAGCCCTAGCCAGGAAAAACAACCCCATACCATGATGGACCCTCCACCGAACTTCACCGTTGGACGTACACAGTCAGGAAGAAGCCATTCTCTGGGCTGTCGCCACACCCAAACACGCCCATCCGACTGGAAGAGTGAATACCGCGACTCATCACTCCAAAGAACAGTTTTCCAGTCCTCCACGGTCCAGGAACAACGGGAGACACACCAGGCCAAATGACGCGTGGCATTAACTTTTGTAATCAGTGGCTTGTGTACAGCTGCTCTACCATAATAACCGAGTCTGTGCATCTCTCTGCGGATAGTTACAGTACTAATGGAGGTACCGGATGCTCTTCCTACCTCCTCAGCGATGGAAGCGGCAGAGGACATGCAGGACTTCTTGACATGTCGTACCAGACTTCTTCTATCACGTTCCATCAGTTTGCGTGGTCGTCCGGAACGTTTTTTCGCGTTAGTTGCACCATCGTGCTTCCATCTCATGATAACATCCGCTACAGTCGACTTTGGTATATCCTGTTTGGCTGCAATGTTTCGTATAGAAACGTTACTTAAATAACATCTGATGACGAGTCCACGTTGGAACTCGGAGAGTTCACGTCCACGCGGCATGGCTTCACAACAGTTACTGATAACTTAACAGAACACCTCAGCATTATAGTTTCGCCACGCTTTTTCCCAGCATACCTTTCGGCGAAGGTGATATTTGCAGAAATGCGGATTTTCCGGGGTGTCCAAATACTTTTGATCATATAGTGTATAATATATAATAATATATATATATATATATATATATATATATATATATATATATATATATATATACACCTTTCAAATGTTCCACGTGATGATTTCTCACTTCACAAAGGTCAAGCTTGTCACCCCTCCTATCAAGTTGACCTGGTGAAGTAGTAAGTTGGTTTCTTGTACTCTCCATCTCACATAGCTAGGTATGCCCAGCTCATCAGGGATTGTTCTGTGCTAGGCATCGTCTTTTGAAGATGTCCACTGCAACACCACTCGTGTTTCTTAGGTCTTTGGGCAGCTGATTAAACAGTTTTGGTCCTCTCATAACAAAACTATTTTCTTTTGACCAGGTTTAAGGATGTTCCCTATCTAGCCTTTAATTTGGGAACAAAAGACAGTCTTCCTTTTCTACTTTCCACTGTTGTTTGGGGAGTTACAGGGTTCAGAGTAAGATTAGTGACTAGTTTCTCCATTATTTTCCAAGTGTAAATAGTGGTGTATCTCTCTCTCCTCTTTTCCAGTGAATATAGGTTTAATTCGTGTAACCTTTGTAGTTTTAGTTCTTTGCATCCCTTGATCTTGGCTGTGAAGCTTCTCTGAATCCCTTCTAATGTCTTCTTTTTTATATGGGCTGGTTAGGACCAAGCAGTATTCCAATTTGGGTATGATCAGTGTTTTCAGTAGAAGACTCATTATATTCCTATCCCTTCGTTTAAAGGTTCTCAGTATCTGCCCAGTTACTCTCTTTGCTCTGTTTACTGCACTCTTATTTTGTGTTTCAAATTTTGCATAATCAGTCATTACAACCCCTAAGTCTTTTGCTTTAGAATTTCTCTGAATTTCCTGTCCATCTGGGCTATAATATTTCATGTATTTTAGGTCCTCTCTTTTTCCGTACTGTAACAGCTGAAATTTCTCAGTGTTAAACTTCATATTGTTGCCTTTTGTCCACTTGCACATTCTGTTCATGTCTGTTTGTAGAGATCCTACATCTGGGTTTCTTATTTTTCTACTGATCTTTGTGTCATCAGCAAAGGATGTTATTGTGCTGTCTCTGGTAACGTCCTCATCTATGTCAGCATGATTATGAAGAGTAGTGGAGCCAATACTGTCCCTTGTGGTACTGAGCTGAGGGCTTCTGATTCTGATGAAGATGCTCCTTGTACTGTAATGACTTGCCACCACTCACTAAGGAAATTATATATCCATTTCCCTACTTCTCCTGTTATTCCCATATACTTCAGTTTATGTATTATGATCCCATGGTCGCACTTGTCAAACGCTTTGGCAAAGTCTGTGCATATAACACCATAGTTTTCATTACTTTCCAGTGCATCAATAATAATGTTGTAGTGTTCCATTAGTTGTGATGTGCATGATCTGCCTGACTGAAACCCATGCTGGTTATCATTTAATTTTTTCAGTTTCCAAAACCCAATAGATTTTCTGTCTAACTGTTCTTTCAAATATTTTAGTGAGATGAGATGCAAGTGACACCGGCCTACAGTTTTTGGCCTTGGATTGATCTCCTTTATATATTGAGACTATGTTCACGCTCTTCAGGATGCCTAATATTTCTCCCATGTCTAGTGATCATCTCCATATCCAATATAGGGGCTCAGTGATTGCATTCTTGCAGTTTTCAATCAGCGTGGCATTCCATTGCTGCGGTGGCTGAGTAGGCTGTAGTCCCCAAGTATCTGTATTGTTGAACCACCCAGCACCTTTTCACGTTTCTGGGTTCGGGATAGTCAAGAGACTGGGCAAAGATGTAATCTTCTCTCGTATCTAGGAATGCCTCTCTTGTCAGTGGTTTATTTCCAGGAGATTATTCAGGTCCGACTCACACGTTAACTGTGAAGGACTTCCCCCAGTTCAGGTGTCTAACTCTGACTCTCCAATAAGTAGAACTAACTACTCAGAGTCCAAGAAAGGGCTGGAATTTAAAGGTAGACCTAATAGAAGTAAACTACTCTGTTTTTCTCTTTATTATATCTGAAATAAACAATTATTCAGCATGACAGTATAACATAACAAAAAGACTGGCAATGAATCACAATTAACAAAACCTCTGGAAAACCATTAACACTCAGTGAGATTTGGCAGAAAGGATAGAAAGCAAGTGGGAGACAAGTACCGGAAAAGATTTGCACAGAATGTTAACCCCTGTCCCAGCCTAGCTACCCTCCAAACTTGACCCCCCCCCCTTATGACCTGAATTTCAATTTCTTTATACACTGGCTAGTTAGTAGGGCTAGGGTCACCAGCCTGATTCCAGGGCAGATCCCAGTGGCCAACAGTGGTTGACACAACCTCAATGGATGGCGTAGCTCCCACTGGATTGGATCCACAATCCAAGCTTGATGAAGCTGGACCATGTGAGTTGAATCCCAACTGGTTGCCTAGACAACACAAGATTATGAGTTACATGCACCAAGCACCATTAATCACAATAATAACATAACATAACAGGCAATTAATCGACAAACATTAACTGGAATCATGACTTCATAATTGGTCACTGGAAAACATAATTTACTCATGAAATCAAAGCACATAAATAATAAATAACCAACATAAAAAATAATAACTACAAACATTGACAATTATGGCAAACCTATTTCACATGAGAACCTTAATCAGTGCCAAGCAAGCATGGGCAAAAACCTAACTCTGGAATAATGTGACTGGTGACCTATAATAATGATAATCAGTTCTCTAGCTAGTTACATGATGGGGTGGCAAACCTATCTATACTCAGTCACAGTTTCAATGACCTATATATATGTCTACTTTTAATAATAATAATTATTAATGATTGTGAAATACAAATGACACCACCACAATAAACTAGGAATAAGGATTATGAACAAGTCTTTATTCCTATTGTACACTGGCCAAGGATTACAAGCTAGAGCACTTAACATCATACCTTTAAAGGCTTTCCAAACTCCCTTGGCTTCCAACAGGACACATCTGTATTAATCTCAGCCTGCCTATTGGACCTTCTATTCCGGTTTCATAACCTTTTAATAGGCTTCCAAGATCAAATAGTCTGGACATTACCCTAGAGGGTTTTTACAATTAACAGGCTTACTAACTAGACTCCTGTGAGGAGAAAAAACTTGTGAGAAGAACCAGATAGGACTTGAAAATTAGGATGAGGTTAGGGGGATTTGAAAATCAGGGGGGGTTGTGAGAAACTTCATAACCCCCACATTCCTTCCCCCTAAGAAACCCCCCCCTCACAATTCTTTCTTCCTCCATGTTCTCTACCAGGATAATGCATCTATTGACAATCTAACCATGGGAGTATACATTACAAAAGTTATTACATCAAAACAATGCTGACCCTCCCAGTTAGTTAACTTACATTAACACTCAATAGTACCATAAATTATGACACACTTATTTAACATCAATTGCTTCACTCAAACTGGCCAATTATAACAAATAAGGAAAAACTATTTACATAACCAAGTCAACTTAACAAAATGCCCAAATCTCACTATTACATTAATCAATTTGGTACCACTAAACATTATACATTAGTTCCAGAATATTGTAGTTACCACTAAACATTATACATTACTTCCAAATATGCACATGGTAAATACTGGCATTTTCTTTTTTAGCACCACTTTTGTTTCACTTAACCTACACATTGTTCACTGGTATAATAGGGTGTGTCGAATTTTTCAACTTTCAAATTCCAAATATGAAGGGTGCTAAAAAGTTGCAGCATGACTTAGGAATTCTAAAGATATTTTTGTTAATTTAATATAATTTAGTTTTGCTTGGTAAGAAGCTACATAAAAATAGTGACTTTTTTGACAATTCAGATCATCAGTTCCGCAGCATCATCAAAGAAGAGCATTATTCTGTGTGCAGTGAGCCAGGTGGAAGATATCTCTACCACTTCACTCCTGAGAAAGGCTCAATGAGAAAAAAACCTGCTGAAGTTATTGCTGATAATCTTGTAGATTTCATGAAGAAGAAGGGCATTGATAAAAGCCTGCAGGTTATTGGAGGTGATTCTACAAATGTTAACACTGGCTGGGAGGGTGGTTCCATGCATTGGGTAGAGGTCAAGCTTTGCTGTAAGCTGATCTGGTTAGTTTGTGCCCTCCACACTAATGAGTTACCCCTGCGACACTTGATCACAGCACTGGATGGGAAGACCTTGTCTAACAACAAGTGGACAGGTAACATTGGCAAGATGCTAGACACTGCAACCAAACTTGAAACTGATCCTTCATTCACCAAACTCTCAATTGGAGAGCCTCTTACTTCACTGAGTGACAATGTCGTAAAGGATCTCTCTACTGATCAAGCGTACGGGTATAGGATCACACAGGCCATAAGGACAGGAGAACTTCCCACAGATCTGGCCCTTCTTGAAATTGGTCCAGTGAGCCATTCAAGGTGGTTGACAACAGCAAACAGGCTTTGTCGCATATGGGTTTCAAAACATGGCCTTAAAGGCAAAACCCTCAACAACTTAAGACTGATAGTGGAATACATTGTTGGTGTGTACTACCCCTGTTGGTTCAACATCAAAGTAAAACACTCTTGGGTGGAAGGCCCATGCCACATCTTGTTTCAGCTGCGGCTAGTTAAGCTGCAAAAGAAGGCTGTAGTGGATGCTGTTTTGCCAACCATCAAGCGCTCAGCATGGTATGCATTCAGCGAAATGATAATCCAGACACTCTTGTGCTCAGATGACAGTGAGGAGAGGAGAGCTGGTGTCCAAAAGATTGTTGACATGAGGGGTGGAGATGATGACACACTTGGAGATCTTTCTGTACGTCCCAGGAAGACACCTTCCATCACCCCAGTGCTTCTTCCATGTTGGAGCTGACAGACTGGTCTGACGGGGTATTTGAACCTCCTTTGACATGTAAACTGACTACAGCGGAAGTAAAGAAGTTCTTTGACAAGCCTATGCAAGTTCCACAGTGGCCCTGTCATGCTCAGTCAATAGAGAGGTGTGTGAAACAAGTCACAGAGGCAGCAGGCAGGGTGTATACACATGAGAAACGTGAGGGCTATATCAGAGGCCAAGAAGCAAGTCGGCGGCTGATGTCCAAGAACGAATCAAAGCAAGACTTGATGAAAGTTGTTGTTTAAATATTTTTTTTACTGATGTCATTACTTTCTAATGTTGTTTTATGATTACAAGGATATGTTTTATGCAGAGAAACTAAAATTTTTATAGTATTACCTGACATTTTGAGAAGCTAAAATTAATAAATGTTGTTTTCCCGAGAGCAATTTATGTGCTTTTTAATCAAACGTAGATTTACCAAGCTAAGTGTTGAGCAATCACAAAAATAATAGCAGATTTGAATTCTTCACATCCAAAAACATATTTTTAAAACCCCTCAGTGAAGGAATTGGCAAAAATTAATTTTCACCTCCCAAATTGACACACCCTACTGGTATAACCTCCTTGTTTCTGGCACAACCTACAGTTTCCACCCAGAAAACCTCCAACCCCCTTTTGGGTCACAACATTTACTGTTTTTTTCTTGCTTGAGTCACTTCACTGTCTTTATTTTCCTTAACACTGGATCAAGAGACCAGAACCCATAAATTTGACTGTAGTGTTCTTCCCACACTATACCATGGGGAAATCTGGCAAATAACCCCTTTGTTCATCCACCACTCTAGCCAGGTGTATTCAATCACAAATCATCTGGGAATTCAAGTTGGGAGGGTTTTTTTTTTTTTTTTTAAACCAGAATATCAGTAGGAACAGTGAAAAAAAAAGAAGGAAAACCAAATCAAGGCTAGAAGTGCCACCTTATTCCTGTCAAAGGGAACCCAATGAAAGGAATGAATGGGCCAAATCCTCACTCTAATCCACCCCCACCCCCTTTTTTTTTAACCACTGGAATGTCAATTAGTAGTAAGCCAGTAGCATGCATCATTCCATATCTTTCCCTCAGAGGTTTATCCCTGCTGCTTACTCCCCTAGAACAATTAATTATTGACCCCTTCAGAACAAAAGGTTTGCTAACTACCCCTCCCCTGGTTACATACCCAAAATAAACACAGAAATCAGTGAATAATCCATTCTTACATCCCTTTCGAGGGCCGAGTACATTGGGTATTCTCTCACAGGAAAGAAAACCCCAAATCTAGTCATTTTAGGGTGTATTTTGTAACAGATTTACCCACAATACTTCACTTCAGTTCAGTTTACTCTGTTGCCTCTGATTCTGTACTCAAGGGTCTGTGGTTGTACATTTGGTAATTCTGCAGGATTGCCACAGGAGCGTGTGAATGGGCGGCTGAGCCCTGACTGGGTTAAGTTTCTCTGATCGTGAAGTCTTGGTCTCAGTTTGGAAATGACGATGATGACTAGTCCAGGCACGAATCTTTTGTCTATACTCATTTAGTATCTCCTGACATGCGGTAAATCCTGAATGCACAGGGATAAAACTAACATGGCAAGACTGAGATCGAGGAACTTGAGGTGAGCTGGGCATGGAATTGGTGAACCCAAAAAATGAATTCTCCAAAGTACTCAATGCATCATTAGCTAGGTCTAGCGACTGTTGTACAAGTCTCAATGATTGCCAGGCCAATTTTAATCTATCTAATGGAGCATCTTCTTCCAGTGTGTTCATATCTTCATGCAAATCTGTCACATTACCCTGGACTTCAGTTTCTCCAGACTCACTTTCAGAAGCAGCACCCCACAACTGATTTTCTTGTAGTGGAGATATGATTTGGGGACTCACTAATGGGAGTACTGGAGAAAATTGATTCTAATGACCCTGCCAAAATCAGAGAGTTCTCATAACCAAGTGAAGGTTACCTTCTGACTCTTGTATAGTTCAAAAAACTTGCTCCCCCACTGGATTAGCCCCTGCTTGAATCTCTAACTGGTGTCTGAACATCTGTCTCCCCCAAATGCTGAGTTACTGGAGGCATATCTCCACAGTTTAGCTCCACTGGCAGACACCCTTCCATTCCAGCAGTTGTCTCAGCACTAAAATTACTGATCCCATCATACTCCTAACACTCTACCAAAGGATCTCTCCAGGTAATACTTTGTCGGCCATTCAGGAGTGTATTCAACTGGTGATATTTCTCTGAAGAGGGTTCCTCATCTGTATCTGAACCACTGGTCCCATCACTGGGGTTCCCCATGAAAGCTACCCAGGATTCCACTTCAGGGGCACCAAAGCCCTCAAAGGAATATTCAGAGCCATCATCTGACTCACCCCTATGCCAGGCAAAGAGTATGCTTTTGGCAATTGATGGTAAGTCCAGGATCCGGGTCTCAGGTACTTTCTGCAATTCCTGTTCTCCCCTATGCTTCTGTAGATATTTTGGGGGTTCATGCCAGGCCTTCAAATGGGTATGATGTACTTTTATAACTCAGGGGATACCCTCAACAGTTGACATAGTCAATTCATAGGATACTCCATTATTTGTACTTGACTAACCATGTAAGTAATGTTGTAAAATTCTCAGGAATAATCTTTAGGAGAATATTCTTTGAACTGAGAATTTTGAGAGAATTTTCTTTTTTAGAACATCTGAGGGGTTTGTCAAATATTCCGATATAACTTAACTTCAGTTTCTGTCAAAATGGAGAAATTCTAAGTCAGAAGTGAATGATAGGATGAGTGAAGAAATAAATAAATTAACTAATGCAAAAAATTTATTGAATCATTGTATAAAGACTATTTCAATTCAAAGTACAGTATTTACCAGGGATGGCAGTGATTAAATCAAAATGATTTAATCAATTTTTGTTTTTTTCAAAATTATATAGAAATTAATAAAATATATTGGACAAAACACTTTAGAAACAAATAAAAATATCCCTTGTAATAATTAAGTGTTCAATTTCAGTTTTTCAGTATAATAACTTTATGAAAAAAAATTTTTATTTGATTTTTTTCAAAATTATATAGAAATTAAAATATATGTCAAGACACTTTGGAAATAAAAAAATATCCCCTTGTAATTATGTGTTCAATTTCAGTTTTTCAGTATCATAGCTTTTTCATGAAAAAATCATGATTTTTTTTTTTTTTTTTTTTTTTTTTAATTATTTGATTTTTTCAAAATTATATATAGAAATTAATGAAATATATCACACAGAACAATTTAGAAAGAAAAAATATCCCTTGTAATGAAGTATTCAATTTCAGTTTTTCAGTAAAATAGCTATTAAATAGCTAATAAATAAATAAAAAATATTTTTATGAAAAAATCATTTATTTATTTGATTTTTTTCAAAATTATATGGAAATTAATAAAATATAAAGAACCATAAGGTTCTGAAATATTCTAGAATTCTCTAAAAAGCTGCAAAACAATCTAAAAATGTTTTAAAACTAAGAAAAAAGGAAATTCTCAAATATTCTCAGCAAATAATATTTTGGAGAATATTCTCGCCTCACATCACTACTTGTAAGGACCAGTATACTTGGGGGAGAATTTCTGCAAGGTGCTCCGGTCACTGGTAATGATCTTAACTACTTTCTGGCCAACCTGGAAAGGTGCAAACCGTGGATGGCCCTCCTTCCATATTTCCCGCAATTGAGGGGGAACAACTAAAGTAGCAATATTCTGGTGATATTGTTCCAAGAGACAGTCAGCAGGGGTTGTCTTTATTTCAGAATGGAAGGTATTGTTGTAGGTAATCACAGCTGTTACCTGATTCGTATCCCATTCCACTCCCGTTTGTCCCAAGCTTCTCAAGAACTCCAATTGTTCTATTTACATGTTCAACAGCACCATTGCTAGCAGGCTTAAGTGGACTAGAATAAACAAGCATAATCCCATAGCAATCAAGGAACTCTTGGAACTCTTCCAAACGGAATTCAGGCCCATTGTCTGTCAGGAGCCTTCGAGGAATTCTTAACAAGTTGGGGAAAATATCATGCTCCATCAACTGGATAATGGTAGAAGACCTTTTCATTCTTAATGGGTGAGCCACAACCCACTTGCTAAAATGGTCAACCATCACCAGACAACCAAGGTACCCTTGCCGGGTGCGTGGGAAAACCACAATATCGGCAGCCACTAATTCAAAAGGAAGTTCGATTTTTATCTTCAAGGTTGGTGGGATGATAGGCTGACTAGCTACTTTATACAACTGACAGGTGTCACAGGTAATACAGATGTCACTAGCTACTTTATACAAATCCGGGTGTCATACAAACAATCGCAAAGCTTCCACCAACTTATTACGCCCAATATGCGCCATTTCTGTGTGGAAACTGAGGGCCATATCCATGAGCAATGTGAAAGGTACTACACAGCTAATATACCCAGTCCTACTTTGATGTGCTATCACCCCACTCCTTAACTGTAATTCCCTCCAGTTCCGCTTAAACTGCCTCAAGGCAGGTTTGCCCTCTGGTAGGGGCTTTGGGCCAATAGTCCATGCACCTGTTGCAACAATCAGTTCCATTTTTGCATTAGAATCACTGATTCTGAGTCAAGCAACTCTCGGTTCACTATCCACTTCTTGCCTTCCTCAAATACTGTACCCAACTCTGGCTCCTCTGCTTCTGTGTCTGGTACTTCTTCCTCCTTACATGCTGCCTCATCTAGCGCCTCTACTCCAAAACAATCTACTAACTCTGGGTCTCCATATGACCATCCAGCTACATCAAACTTCATTTCAATGTCAGCCATAATTAGATAGTTTGAACCTAACAAGAAACAGTACAGGAGACTATTCTCTGGGGCTATTGCAAAAGGTAGTTGGATCTTTTCATCTCTACCCTGAATAGTCAATTTTACCAGTCCTAAACAGGGTACCAATTTCACACCAATCCCAGTCAAGATTATCTGGCAAGACTGTACTGATATTTCTTCCTCTTCACTCACTTTTAAACTCTTGACCACTCTCAGATACTAAGCTAATCTCTGCTCCTGAATCCAACATAGCACAGTAATTGACTGCACCCCACTGTACCCAAGTCCAAGCAACTGGTCCTCCCTGGTGTCCACAAGTGACCCTTTCACCCCTGGCTTCCAGATCTGGATTCTGCAGTAGCAAATTCCCTTCACACTGTTCTATATCACTTCTTTCTGCTACCTCATGGCCAGTTTCCTGTTCCATAGTGTCCACCTGTTCCACCATCAACTCTGCTGGCTCAGCAAACCACTTCTGTTCTACCAGTAGATTGTAGTGTACTCCAGATATACACTGCAAATGGACCCTTCTTTCTAGGGTATCAGGAATAGTTACACCCATAACATACACAACTGACTTTACACCATAGTGAACCCAAACCCTCAAGGAATAACAATGGCTTGCAGCTAACAGTACTTCTGGAGTTACCAATACTCCAGGTTGTCTCATCATTTTTAGGTCTTTTATGTGTCAGGCATTATTTAAAAGGCGATACCTCTTGGGAGAGGTGATCAATTCATCCATCATCTCTCCGTAATTCCAATGGGTGTTGTGGAGGATTCCAAGGTGGACCATGCTCGTAATAATAATCCTGCAACACTTATACTAGGCTCATAAACAACGAATCACCACCTCCATCAACTTTCATGAGTATTTGCAGTCCAGGTGGTAAGCGATCAGCGAGGTGTTCTATCTTCTCCAGTTGGTCACTCCCAGCAGGTGTTATTCGTGACAATGCATCTGCAGCTCCATTCTCAGTCCCAGGATGATATCGAATTTCAAAGTCTGCGAAATCTTCATAAGTTTGGGCCAATCTACTATCAACAATCTTCATGTTGCTCAGGTATTCCAATGGTTGATGGTCCGTATACAGTACAAAAGGTACACCACACAGAAAGAGGCGAAATGTCTTTACACCCAATCTTAGGGCTGCCAACTCCCATTCTATAACCAAGTACATTCTCTTGGCTTGGAAAAGGTCATTGATGCATAGGCAATCACCTTAAAATCACCATTCTGTCATTGTCCTAAACAAGCACCACCACCAACCCCAGAAGCATCCACATACAGTTCCAATTTCTCAGCTTCAGGTCTGTAATCTGGATATGACAGTTGCACTTCCTTAACCAAGGCCTCTTTCACTGCCATAAAAGCCTTGTCCATCTCCAGTGTCCATTTCAATCTCTCTCTTGATCTACCTCCAGTTAAACGAGACAAAGGACTTGTTATCACTGAGCAATCTGGTACAAACTTTCTCTAGAAATTCAAAACCCAAAAATTCCCTCATCTGTTGAACAGTTTCTGGTTTTGGAAACTCATGCACCTTCTGCATATATTCTGGGGGTTTCCGCAAACCTTCTCTCCCAACCAGGTGTCCCAAAAATGCAACCTCAGGTTGGAACCACTGACATTTCACAGGTTTGACCTTTATGCCAGACTTCTCCAGAGTATACAGGACTTTATCTACCAGTTGAAGATGTTCTTTGAATGACTCACCCATTATTAGGATATTATCGATGTAGATGATAACTCTACTTCTCAGAAAACCATTTAACACTTCTTGTACCATCCACTGGAAACTAGCAGGAGCATTCTTTAATCCAAAACTCAAGTCACTTAAACTGCCAATGCCCTCTGGTGGTTGAAAAAGCAGTGCTCTCTCAGCTCTCTTCAGCAATTGGCATTTGATAATAACCTCATACCATGTCTAGGGAAGTGAAGTAACAAGTTCCATGAAGACTAGAAATTGCATCCATTAAGTTGGGCATTGGAAATCAGTCTGGTATGGTCACTTCATTCAATTTTTGATAGTCAACGCACATTCTAATTGAACCATCCTTCTTCCAGATAGGGACAACAGGCGAACTCCATGGGGAAATGCTAGGTTCTACGATATCAAGCAACAGTAATTCCTGGCACTGGGCTTCCACCGCTTCTGCAACTGGTTCTGGGAAACTACAGGGTCATTGTCGGATAGGGGTATCATTATACAACTCTATCCAGTGTGGTACACACAATTCACAAAACCTACATCATCATCCCCCTAACAACACTTTCTCCCAGCGAGCCAACATTTGTAAAACCTTCTCCCTCTCTTCTAACTTCAACTCTGGTGACATTGTTATTTCAGTCTGTAGGCATTCTTCTGTCCAGCCTGGTTGTTCAGCTTGGGCTCCAGTCATGAACACCTCAATTCTCTCGCTTTCAGCCACTGGAAAGTCCAGTTCTTCTTCATAGACTATTGATCTTATAGTCCCTAGCCATTCACCTGCCATGATTCTCTGTACTTTGGGGGGGAATTTTTTTGGGGCTTCATTACCAACCTTCTGTCATCCCAGCCAATCCATCCACTAACCCAGGTGACCATACACTTTCCCCTGGAGTCGGGGTCCTCCATCATCATCCTCAAAACAGTACCCAGTCTTCCTTCACCTTTGATTACATTCAAACAAGCAACTGTACAGGAACTCAGTGATATTGCAGTACTTAATTTCACATCTGTTATGCATAACAGGGAACATTCCGATCAACCCTTCTACATGGTGCATTCTCACTCTCAAGTAAATTTCCTCCATATGCCCATCTTTATAAGCTCGCATTATCCTCTCCTTTTCACATTAACTCAGAGACTTTTCTGAAAACAAGAAATTCATTCCAATACAACTGGGAACTTCAACCTTTTGACCACTGCAAACAGAACAGGTGCCATCTCCACTCCATGAATTGATAACCCCAGCATACACCCACAGTGGTTTTAACATGGTTGTTACTCATCCAATCCCTCAAGTTACAGCTCTGCATCTCTGAGTTAACTCCAGTTCCTACCACTGAGTGATCAGATTCCAACTGTAGCTCCAGAATCAA
>JAJOZX010003113.1:0-132500 GCA_023014485.1 Bathynomus jamesi
AACTTTTAAATAACACTCGTATTCAAACACAGTTTTAATCATAAGTAGATAAACATACAAAGTTTTGATACATAGTTAATGAACTTAATAAGCTTCCACATGTGCACCCCTAGTGGCACGTAAAATGTCTAAACGGTATTCACACTCACGCCACACATTTTCCAACATTTGTGGGTTAACTGTTGCAATTGCATCCGTAATGCGTTCTCGCAATGTCCTGATATCTGGAACAACTGTTGCATAAACCAAATCTTTAACATGACCCCAGAGAAAGAAATCCAGCGGGGTAATGTCTGGTGATCTTGGGGGCCATGGGATTGGCCCGTCCCTGCCAATCCATCGATTTGGAAATGTTGCGTCGAGAGTTTCACGAACAACATGCGCCCAATGAGGGGGTGCCCCATCTTGTTGGAAGATGACAGCTGGCTGCCTGTCCTGCAGCTGGGGCATGGCGTAATTGGTGAGCATATCCAGGTACACAATTGCGGAAACAGAGACATTTTACGAGCCACTAACGGGTGCACATGTGGAAGCTTATTAAGTTCATTAACTATGTATCAAAACTTTGTATGTTTATCTACTTATGATTAAAACTGTGTTTGAATACGAGTGTTTATTTAAAAGTTATAGCATGCTTTTAATCAGGGTAATCATTTATGGACACCCGTGTAGATCATTCTCTAAATCAGGGGTTCCCAAACTTTTACCACCAAGGACCCCTAAATATTAATTCCGTACGGACATAGACCCCCCACAAAAAAAATTATGAATTAAGTTACAAACTATAGTATATTTCATAAACATAGATAGCTTTTAAATTAATGTAAAATTAAACATTCTACGCTCATTAAACCAGTTTAATAAACACACCGAATGTCTAGTGTGAAATGGAAATTTACTTTAATATAGTTAATGTTACTATTTTTCCAAAAGCTTAGAGACCCCCTGGAAGCTTCCTACAGACCCCTGGGGGTCTGTACAGACCACTTTGGGAATCTCTGCTCTAAATCATAGTATTTTGAGAGCATCATTTGGTCGCAAACACATTACCTACAGGATAGCAGCACAGAAATTCATCGCAGGATTTTTCATCATTATAGTTGTCCCCACCAACTTTTGGAAGCTAGTTACGCTCTTGTTGTATGTAACTAATTCTTTTTATGAACATAGGGAAGTGCATAAGTATGCCTAGTATACGAGGTGTGTTCAAAAGGTTCCCGGACTGATCCCACAAAAACTTTCTGGTAACACTTACGATCTAATTGATGTTGTCCTCTTCAAAGTAGTCTCCTTGTGCAGCTATACATCGCTCCCAACAGTGTTTCCACTTTTGAAAGCATTCGTGGTAGGCCGTATTCCTGACCGCCTTCAGTTCGTTTGTTGCTTTTTGAATAATGTCTTCGACACTTTGAAATCTTCAACCTTTCAATGCCAATTTAAGTTTGGGGAAAAGAAAGTCTGCCGAGGATAGATCTAGGGAATACGGGACCTGGGGAACGACTACGACGTTGTGCTTCGCCAAGTACTACTGAATTGATAACCCTGTGTGTGTGTGTATTGTCATGGTGCAACATCCACGTTCCTGCGTTCCAACTTTCAGACCGTTTTCTCCTTACTGCGTCTCGCACGCGCTTCAATATTTCTAAACTGTTGGTTAACTGTTTGATCTCTAGGGACGAATTCGTAATGAACGAGTCCGTAGTAATAAAAAAAAAAATGACCAGCATTGCCTTCACATTCGATCGGACTTGCCGTGCTTTTTTCGGTCTCGGGAACGTCGCGCACTTCCTTTGCGATGACTGCTGTTTTGTTTCAACGTCATACCCGTACACCCACGTCTCACCTGTAACGATGTTTCTGAGAAAATTTTCATCAAGATTGGCACGTTGAAGGAGGTCTTAAGACACAACAACACGTTGCTCTTTCTGCTCGGCACTCAAGAGTCGTGGCACAAATTTGGCTGACACACGACGCATCCCCAAATTCTCTGAGTATCGTGCGGCATGATCCTATCGAAATGTCCATTTCGTCTGCGACTTCCCTGATTGTCAGTCTACGGTTCCCTCGAATCATTTCACGAACACGAGCAACAGTGTTATCAGTTCTTGAAGTGGAAGGTCGTCCCACCTTTGCATCGTCCTCCGTCGACGTTCGGCCTTCCTTAAAGGGTTAAAGCGCGTGTGCCACTCAAAAGTGGTTGGCCGACTTAAGGCGTCATTGCCAAATGCTGTGTTCAGCATGGCATGGGTTTCAGAAGCAGTCTTGCCCAGCTTAATGCAAAATTTTATGCACATACGTTATAGTAGCCAAATTCAAATGCACAAAATGCGACAAAACACACAAAATTACTTCACAAAACAGTAAATATCAAGATAAGAAACAGCTTCTTTTTGTCTTCTCGATGAGTAGCGATCAATGAGACACTGACGTAGCTCAAAAGCTAAAGGATTGTTTTTGCTTTCAAATTTATCCAAAATGAACTTCATGGAAGATTCAGCTTTGAGCAAATTTGCATCTTCGGAGCAGAGTCCCTTCAAAACAATTTCCAGTGGACGAAGCGTGTCAAAGAGGCTCTTCATCTGAAATCGTCTCTCTTGAGCGTATCACTCTGAGGACTTTTGGAATGCAATTTTTGAGTTTCAAAAATCTTTCTATCATGGCCAAAAGACTGTTCCACCTCGTTCTACAGTCAAGGATAAGCTTCATTTCCTTTCCATTAAATTCATCTTTGACAAAATCCTGCAATCTCTCATATTTCAAAAGAGACTTTCGAAATATGCGGCAGATTTTTCTCACCTTATTTATTACTTTTAAGTGATCTCGAAGTTTTGGAAGAACAATTACGTCATCTATGTCGGACTCAAAAAATTGTATCAGTGCATAAAATTTCACACTCATCTTCGCTTAACTCGTGTGCAGAGTGTTCATCATCTTCGATGGCTTCATCTTCAAGGGTAGGGTCACTTTCCCCTTCAACTAAATTTTCAGCACTTTTTAAATACAAGATATCTGAAACTGCGAGATGTATAGCATGTGCAATGCATTGCTGGTGATCAGGTACTATTTCTCTTCCAAATTTGACCATTACTGAGGCACCGTCGGTGGTACAAGTCCAGGGCCGGCGCTAGGAAGTGCGGGGCCCAATTAGAAAATTGTTAGCGCCTAGCGGGGCCCTCTACCCGTCGTCGTTTCAAAGTTGGAGTGACAAGAAATTTCGCTAGAGCACCTCTTTGTTTTTCATTTTCAGCTGCCTTAGCCTTGGCCAGTGCTCGTTTCTGATTGCCGCTCAAATACTTTCGCCCTTTGTCTCTATCTCTGCTTGTGCTTGCCATGAATGATGACGATGATGTAAGGGCTTTTTCAATTACTTTTCTTTTAAAAAAGCTAAACGGCGACGATAAACTGAAATTACAAAACAAAAAACAAAATCATTCACAATAAAGACTCCCTGGCACTAAAAAATAATAAAGATGTGCATGTATGCATCTAATGATTAAAGCAAAAGATTTCATGATTTTTAAAAGCCTGGGAGTAAGAAGAAAAGCGCAGGGGGCAAAAGAACAAGCTCTAGTAAATAGAAATGTAAATGCTCTCTATGATAATGAGGCAAAAACTAGTTAATTTAATATGTAGGATCTACTTACACCACGTTTCTCTGTTACATGCAGGCTTAAGACACTTCAAGTTTGCAGTTTGGACATATAAACAATTTGGACATATTTAACAAACAACACAACTTTACATTCCAAGCTTTATGTTATAATCTCATTAACAGCGCTCTTTCTGTGTTGAGGGTTTGAATATCGTCCACAAATTACCTTTTTTTTAAAAAAGCTAAACGGCGACGATAAACTGAAATTACAAAACAAATAAACAAACGATTAGCAATAAAACATTGAAACATAGATATACGAGGACGGACTGAATAGTTTCACTGCCTTCACAGTAACAAGAAACTTCGTGCACACTGGACACTCATTAATTCATCATAGCGTCCCCCACTCGAGCGCGTGCGCGGGGCCCAATTTGAACAAATCGGTCTAATCGGCTTAAAACCGGCCCTGGGTACAACCCACGATATGTTTATCTAGGTCCAAGCCAAAGTCTTCCAATCTTTTCTTAACGATTGCAATAGTTTTGGTGCTATCGAGAGAACCATTTATTTTCATGAGACCAAGAGACCAATGTTGATTTTCATCATGAACATTAATATTAATATAAGCACACCGGACAAAAAATTAGTCACCCCTAATAGCACCGATAGTAGGAAGTTCAAGGTCACACAGAGGGCGCTGATGTAGCATTGGTAAGTGACAAGTAGCGGTGACGTAGCACACAGGATCAGATCTGTTTCGTGAGGTGGTGAAGAACAAAGTGTGCGTTGGATATAGTCTGCAAAATGGGTCGTGAGGCAGACGTTACTCAGTGGCAAAAAGGAGCCATCGTGTTTGGCAGAGCCCACGGACAAAAAATGTCTGAAGTAGCCCAATTTGTTGGTGTGTCAACGCGTACTGTCCAGCGAGTTTACAAAGAGTGGTGTAGTTCGCAATCAACTGAAAATCGACGGCGTAACTGTGGCCGGAAAACAATTCTCGACAATAGGGACCGCCGCCATGTTTCTCGTCTAGTAACTGCAAATCGTTTTCAAACCAGAGAACAATTGCTCCAAGAAACCAATGAGGTTCTCCACGACCAATTTCCGAACGGACATTGCGACGAGAACTGCATGCGATGGACATCTGGAGCAGGGTACCACGGAAGAGGCCGCTGTTAACAGCAAGTCACAAATTGGCACGTTATAAATGGGCTCAGAGGCACAAAAACTGGACTGCGGCAGATTGGAAACGTGTAATTTGGTCCGATGAGTCCCGTTTTTGTTTGTTCTCCAATGATGGGAGGCGACGAGTACATCGCAGGTCGAATGAAGCCTTTAATCCTGAATGCGTCGAAGGTGTTGTTAAGGCTGGAGGTGGTTCCGTGATGTTCTGGGGATGTTTTTCGTACCACGAAATGGGCCAGAGGCGCCGTCACACGTTATTAGGTACATTCTGAGAGGGGTGACTAATTTTTTGTCCGGTGTGCTTATCTTTGGTTTTGCAAAGATGTATACTCGTCCAGTCATCCATAGTTAATGAATAGCGGATTCCTTGTCTCACCTGATTCTTGAAGTAGTTGACCAATTCATGTTTCTTTTTCTCATAATAACTAAGCACCATTTTTCTGACACCATTATGGGAAGTTGGGTGAGGTTGGTCGTATTTTATCTTTCTTAGGCTTTCTTAAATGAATTCACTTTTAGCAATTGATTGGAAACTCAGTCCATCTACATACGCAAGTTTCGAAATTTCCTCTTCTATGGACTTTTTTTGCACAAACTCTTCCACTGTTCTTTGTTTCTTCAATGGCTGATTAATCTGGTCGATGTTTATGTACTGTGAATATTGCTGAACTTTTTTTTCAATAAAGTAATTCTACTCTGCTATATTATCATTAGATAGGGTCAAATGAACAATAGGGCCAGTATGTAATATGAATAAACTTGAAGTAGAACCTCCACAACACTTTAAAACTTTGTGACATGTCATACACTCTGCTTCTTTATTCTTACGAGTGAAATGATACCAAGCATTTGATTTCTTTGACATGATGGAGTATTAAATCTTAGAATCTTAACTGATCAATGTGCAATCATCCGCATAACATTCAAGACTGAAGCATCAATTATTTACACTTATAAACAAACAAAAAAAAAAACGATACGAAACGATGCAAAACGTAATTACTATGTTTTTAAACTTTTGGAAACGTTTGTTTCATAGAAAATGGACCAAAGTGATCGGAGACTCGCGCAAAAATGTGAAAACCGGTTCTTATCATCGGTTTCGGTGATGATTAAAAATTTTCATCACCGGTTAAAAACCGGTTTTTTAAAACCGGGTTCCATCTCTAGTGTGGATGGAATATATGGGGAAATTATTAAATATGTGGAATTGAAAGGGTCAAGAGTGGTTGTGGTGAATGTAATGATGTGGTTGTTTAACCTCCTTCGCTGCATGAACAAATAGGATTGTGCTTGAAGACTGGGAAAGCAATAATTGTTTCATTGTACAAAATGAAAGGTGAAACGATCGAATATAAAAATTACAGAGGTCAAAAACGGCCTGTCGAGTATAGTGGGGAAGGTGTATGGTAGGATAATGATAGAAAGAGTTCGTAGTATAGAATTGTTGGCAAGTGATGAGCAAGGAGGGTTCCGAGATGGGAAAGGCTGTGTAGATAAAGTGTTTGCAGTGAGATAAGTGATTGAGAAAGCATGTGAAAGGGACTGCAATGTATACATGGCTTTTACAGATCTTAAGAAACCGTATGATAGTGAATAGAGAAGCTCTGTGGCATGTTGGAAGTAGTGAATGTGTGAGAGGAAATAAAGAATTGAGTGAATGGTATGATATATAGGCCTAAATGTTGTGTGCGTCAAGAATGTGTGATGTCTCCGTGGCTGTTCAATCTTTTTATGGATCAAGTCATAAGAGAAATGAAAGTGCGACTGCTAAAAAGAGGATTGAATCTGGTGTACGATGGGAATAGGTGGGGCCTGTCAAATCTGTTGGTAGGCAGATGATGCTGTGCTTTTTGCTCAGAGTAAGTGTGATATGCAAGAAGTTGTTAAGAGTTTTGTGGCGGTGTGCGAGAGAAAATTATTGAAAGTGAATGTGGGTAAGAGCAAGTTATTGATTGTGACGGTGAATGGTGAAACACTAGAAGTGGTAGACTCCTTTAGGTATCTGGGATGTATATTGAATGAAACAGATAAGAGTGCGGATGAAGTTAGTATAATGAATCAAGGAAGAAAGGTCGCAGGTACGCTGAAAACGGCTGTGAGAAAGCAGAGGTTGGATAGATATGCTAAGATATGTTTACATGAAGGTGTGTTGGTACCGACATTTTTGTATAGGTGTGAAACATTGGCATGGAAGGAAGAAAGCAGTTGAGATAGATACTCTGAAAAGTATGTGTGGCATGCGTCGGATTGATAGAGTAAGAAATTGTTGGGTTCTGGGAAGATGTGATGTTCAGAATTCTCTGGAAGTGAAAATTGTGGAAAGTGTGTCCACGTGATTTGGAAATGTTGAAAGAATGGAAGATGACAGAGTTATGAAAAAAGGTTATGAGAGTTTTTGCGGAGGTAGGAGGAGGAGAAGAAGGCCGAGAAGATGGGTGGACGCGGTGAATGACTGTGTGAGTGAGCGTGGATACACGAGAAGTGGCTGCAAGTAGGTTGGAATGGAGTGGATATTTTAGAGGTATGTAAGTTCGAGACTGTCTCTTTTATTTCTGACAAGGCCTGGAAGTGCCACTACGCATGGCGTATGAAACACTGCAGGTGTGGAATTTTGTCATGTGGGAGCGCGCTGTTTCACAAGGACGCCTGAGTGAATGGATATATACGCTTTACTTTCTGCATTTTCTCCTCTTCACTATCTTTATTTTACATCCAGGTTGTTTCTGCCTTCTCACCCCAAATCGTTGGGAAATTAGTTTTTTGGTGATGTATGCATGTATGTGTTAGCGAACAGTTTAAAATTCACGGTACAAGTTTCGATACTTAATTCAGCTGTATAATTAAAGACGATACGATAAATATCGAAACTTGTACTGTGAATATTGATAAACTTTTTTTTTCAATAAAGTAATTCTACTCTATGTAAAGTGTGTATATTATCATTAGATAGGGTCAAATGAACAATAGGGCCAGTATGTAATATGAATTTCTGAATGTAAACTTCATTTGTATGACGTCGCACGCATCCTCGTCACGCAAAAGTTACCATAGTTTTTTAGTGAGTGATTTCATAGTAGAGTCTTTTCACATTCTGTCTGAAGTAATTTGTGCCAGTCTTGAAAACTTTATATTTATTCAGACATTAAGTTTTAACATCTTTTTATATATAAGAAGCCTTACTTTACTTCTAACACCCTTGCATTTGGGATTGTAAAATTTTTTCCCTTTATGTCTGTATCAATGAATGCAACAATCAACCAATCCCTTTCTCGCTTTTTGCATCCATTTTCTAGTCCCATAATTTCCACAAACATCCTTGCTTCTCACTTTCGTTAAACCTTTCCACAACAGCCATACTTCTCAGATTAGTGAGATTGAGACTCATCGTTTAGGTATCATTCATGCATTAGTGTTCAGCTAATTCACCTCCATGTAAATCTCTCACCGCTTCTACAATCAAACTTCTCTACCTTTGATTCAAACTTTGTACGCCAAAAATTTTCCACACTCATTCAATAACTTCATATATTTAATCATCGTAAGTTTCTGTTTAAAATTTGGCCTTAACCTCAAATATTGTTCCTTTGATATATATATATATATATATATATATATATATATTATATATATATATATATATATAAACGAAATTTCAGATCATTAAGATAATATTTAAAGGTCTTTCAAGAGATTTGAAATTTTCTCTCTGGTCAGTGTGAATATTATCCCTTCAAAAGGGGGAGAGGGTGTTACAACTACCAGTTGCTCATTGTTGCCTGGTTAAAGCCCCACATTTACTAGAGTGGCCTTGTTGATGTTCTTAACAGTCTTGTGATGGCCCTCAACAACTTTTTTGATCTTCATATCGTGTTATGGAGTTGTTGAGGGAATTAATGAGGGTAACTTCCCCCTCTCCACAATCATTTTCAACCCTCAGTGCAGGTAGCCTTTTCTTTCCAGAGTTGTATTATTCTACGTCTTTCCATTTATATGTGTTGGTTTTCGTCGTCGTCGTCGTTGGGCCTAGGCAAGCTACGGCTTGGGACCGTAGCGCATCTATCCGGTATAGGTTAACCTGGATGATGTAGCCATAAGCACTGCCGCTGTTAAGTGCCAACCAGTGATTATCTCACTAGCCGTATTGAGTCCGTTAGGCGAAACTGCGACAGTACCAAAGGTGGAAAATATAACCCTTGGTTTCTATTATTTATTTGCAAAATGGACATGGTATTAGATTAAAATAATATTTGAATATAAATAATTAACTGACAATTGTGATATATAATTAATTATGTTTACATACAATAAAATAATACAGTATACATAAAATTAGTATTAATGTGGTTTACAATTGAATTATATGGGTAACTAATTTAAAATGAATTTATACTATTCCGAAATTCAAGACGGTAAAATTAACATTTATCTTGAAACTAAAATAAGAGTATTCACTACACACTCCCCCACCAGAGAGGAAGTTCAAAGAGTTCCGAACGACACAGATTTCCCTGGACCTTTTTGGTAGCTACATGTACCTCGCTTAAGGTTGATTCCAAAAACGCAGGCTTAAGACGATCGATAGAAACCTTGTCGACCTTGGAACCGCGCTGGATGAGAAATGATTTGCGCGTACGTCGGAGAACTTCATAGGGCCCGTCATATGGACATTGGAGAGGCCGTTTTGGGACAGGTACACGAACGAAAACGTGGGTGCAAGACTGGAGGGCTGGGGAAACAAAGATGTTCTGTTGGCTAGTCAATCGAGGGGGAACAGGCTGAAGGGACTGCATGTGAGAGGAAAGTGTTTGAGCGAATTCCGTAGGATCACATGACTTATCCCCTGCAGTGAAGTAGCCACCTGGTAGCCGCAGTGTTGTTCCATAGACTAGTTCAGCCGCTGTAGTCTTCAGATCACTCTTAAATGCAGAGCGAATACCAAGCAACACGAGTGGAAGCTTATCCATCCAATGGGAGTCTTCGTGACACATAAGGGATGACTTCAGCTGGCGATGGAAGCGTTCGACGAGGCCGTTAGCTTGCGGATGATACGCACAGGTATGCGCATGTACTGTACCCAACAAGCTGGTAAACTTCTTCCAAAGCGAAGACTCAAATTGGCGACCTTGGTCAGTGATGACTTTTGTCGGCAATCCAAATCTTGATACCCATCCATGAAGAAAGGCTCTTGCAACAGTGTCCGCTTGGATATCAGGAAGTGGGATGGCTTCAGGCCATCTGGAAAAGCGGTCGAGACAGGTGAGCAGATAACGTTGGCCTTGAATCACTGGAAGAGGGCCAACAATGTCTACATGAATTACCTCAAATCGCTGGGATGGGGGCGGAAATGCGTCAAAGGGGGACCTGGTGTGCCTTTGGACTTTGGCACGCTGGCAGGCAAGGCACGTTTTGGTCCAATGTTTGACATCCTTCCGCATCGAGGGCCAAACAAAGCGAGAGGTAACCAGGTGTTGCGAAGCACGGATACCAGGATGGGAGGGCTTATGAAGATCCGTGAAGACTGCTTGTCTGTGACATGGAGGGACATAAGGGCGAATAGCAGCTGTTGATACGTCGCAATAGAGGGGCACAGACAATCCTGGCATACTCATTTTCTTGAGGGAAAGTGAGTGAGTGGAGTCTTCTCTGAGCAGGTCTTGTAGTTCCGTATCCTTATCTTGATCCTGTGCAATAGCATTCCACAGTGTAGAGCTGAGGGTAACAGAAGTAATCTCTATTCTTGAAAGTGCATCCGCTGGAGTGTTCAAGACACCTTTGATGTGGCGGATATCTGTGGTAAATTGCGAGATATAATCGAGTTGCCTGATGACTCTGGGAGAGTGGTTACAGCTGTTTTTATTGAAGACAGTGACCAAAGGTTTGTGGTCGGTAAAAACACAAAACTCTCGGCCTTCAAGGAAATGTTGAAAATGCTTCACGTTTAAGTAAATAGCAAGAAGTTCACGTCCGAAAGCACTATAACGCGTTTGGGCTGGCTGCAGCTTTTTCGAGTAAAACGCGATGGGTGCTTGTTGACCGTTAATGGTTTGTTCCAACACCCACCGATCGCAACATCTGATGCATCGACCGTCAGAGTTAGGGGGGCATCACTGATAGGAAATGACAGAGACAATGCACTATTGATAGCATTTTTGGCATTGTCGAACGCCTGTAAACTATCGCTACACCATACCAATTTCGTTACCTTGCGTTTGTGTGTGATCATAGCGTGTAGAGGAGCAAGAACACTGGCACAGTTTTTAATGAACTTGTGGTAATAATTTACCAAACCTAGAAACCGACGTAACTCACGCTGATTATTTGGCATAGGGTAATTTTTTATCACTTCACACTTGTCCTGAAGGGGGTAATTCCGTGCTGCGAAATCGTGTGACCAAGAAATTCCAAGGTTGGCTGTGCAAACACACACTTAGATGCATTAATAGTAACACCGTATTGTTCTAAGCGTTGAAAGAGGAGTGAAAGATGTTCCTTATGTTCCTCTTCCGTTGAGCTGGCCACAAGCAAATCATCGATGTAGGCATAAACAAAGTCTAAGCCTCTGGTGACCTCATCTATAAACCTCTGAAAGGTTTGCGCAGCATTCCGTAGCCCGAACGGCATCTTCACAAATTCGAATAACCCAAATGGTGTACAAACTGCAGTCTTGGGAATATCCGAAGGCTCTACGGGAATGTGGTGGAAAGCCTTAACGAGATCTATTTTACTGAAGATAGATTTGCCGTGGAGAAGAGAAGTAAAGTCTTGGACATTTGGTACCGGATATCGGTCCGGGATGGTTGTCGAATTCAAAAACCGGTAATCCCCACATGGTCTCCAGTCTCCTGACTTCTTCTGGACCAGGTGTAGGGGAGAGGACCAACTGCTTTTGGAAGGTCTTATTATCCCAAGATCTATCATAAGCTGGAATTCCGATTTGGCAGCTTTCAGTTTGTCCGGGGCAAGACGTCTGGGTTTTGCAAACACAGGGGGACCTTTTGTTGTAATGTGATGGGTAATGGTGTGCTTAATGGTATCACCCATCTGCATCGGTTGAAGAATTCCTGGATATCGCTGGAAAAGGCACTGGTACATGGAATTAGGGGGAACGAGGGAAAGTGCAGAGTTCGAGGCGTCCGGAAGGGCAACCTGTTTGGCAAGAACAGAAAGCAGTGTGGCCTGGTCGCATAAGCGTCGCTTGTCAAGATCCACCAGGAGTTTGAAATGCTGGAGGAAGTCAGCGCCGATTATGGGATGCTGCACTTGAGCACAGATGAAAATCCACTTGAAGGATCGGTGAAGGCCCAAGTTTAGTTCACGCGACTGAGTACCGTACGTGGGTATGCGTGAACCGTTAGCAGCGTATAGAGGCGGAGATTCCGAGTGCGTATGACCAGATTTTTGAGGGAATACACTGACTGACGCTCCGGTATCGACCAAGAAATTGACACCAGAGTTCCTGTCCTTTATGAATAACAGGTTGGCAGTGCGAGTACTAGACGCCATTAGGACTCGCTGCTGGGGTTTTCCGACGAAAAATTGCAAGGGGAGATGCACTTCCTAGCCTTCTTTCCAAATTTCGAGTGGTAGAAGCAGATCTTCCCGGAACTCGAACGATGCCTCTTCGTAAATCTTGACCGAGAATGGCTTCTTTGCCGTTGATTTTGTAGCAGAGAACAAACGTGGTTGAGTTGTTGACTTAACTCTTCCACTTTCAACTCCAGTTCCGATTTCACGTTTTTTTTTTTTTTTTTTTGTTGACCGGAGCTGTGTCAATCTCCACTACTTTGTCGGCAGTTTCTGCTAGTTTATCAACTGGAGTAGCAGGATCCATAGTGGCCAAGACACGCTGAGCTGATGGAGGAAGTTTCTGCAAGAACAACTGTCTAAAGATGTCCTTATCGAAGGTTTGTGCGCGTTCGCCTAGAGCGCACTGCATAGCCCTCAGCATTTGAGTGGGCTTACGGTCTCCAAGTTCTTCTTTTGAGATTAACTGATGTAGTTTCTCACGCTCGGAGACAGTGGTGCGGCACAGGATGGCAGACTTCAGATCGTTGTATGGGTCCTCACTCGTGGAAGTAGACACGATGACGTCACGGACTTCAGAGATGATGCTCGCTGGTAGAGAGGACAAAACATGATCGTATTTCGTCCTGCTAGCGGTGATCCTTCCCAAGTTGAATTGTGATTCCACTTGGTGGAACCAAATAAATGGATCACCCGGCCAGAAGACGGGGAGCTTTACGCTCAAGTGGGAGATGGCACCAGCGTCGTCAGGCATCTTCTCCTATGCTTGCTGACGTACAAGCAAGACGACAAGTTACCAACGAAGGAGTGGAGGTTGAGACGAGCGCAGGCACAGAGCGCACGGGCAGGGGTGAGGGGCAGAGGGCACGAGCGACATTACAGTCTGGTCCTAGTCGCTCGGGTGAAGGGGGTGATGGGCACGAACGACGTTACAGTCTAGTCCTAGTCGTTCGGGTGAAGGGGGTGATGGGCACGAACGACGTTACAGTCTAGTCCTAGTCGTTCGGGTAAAAGGGGGGAATCCAACTCCGGGGTCACCAATTGTTGGTTTTCGTCGTCGTCGTCGTTGGGCCTAGGCAAGCTACGGCTTGGGACCGTAGCGCATCTATCCGGTATAGGTTAACCTGGATGATGTAGCCATAAGCACTGCCGCTGGTTAAGTGCCAACCAGTGATTATCTCACTAGCCGTATTGAGTCCGTTAGGCGAAACTGCGACAGTACCAAGGATGGAAAATATAACCCTTGGATTTCTATTATTTATTTGCAAAATGGACATGGTATTAGATTAAAATAATTATTTGAATATAAATAATTAACTGACAATTGTGATATATAATTAATTATGTTTACATACAATAAAATAATACAGTATACATAAAATTAGTATTAATGTGGTTTACAATTGAATTATGATGGGTAACTAATTTAAAATGAATTTATAGCTATTCCGAAATTCAAGACGGTAAAATTAACATTTATCTTGAAACTAAAATAAGAGTATTCACTACATATGGATTCCGTTCAAACTCGAAGTTAATGTTGACGTCAAGCAATTCAAAGATTTGTTAGGATTTAAGAGAAATAAAATTATCAAGACATAATTTGTCAATGTTTCCAAGATGCTTCTCACCTACTCGCTTTAGAATTTCTTCTTTTGGACTGTTGCTAAAGGCTGCCACCATTTTGAGTTTGCCATTTATGAGCACTTCCTCACTGAACAAACTGACAGCAGCCAATTGTTTATTCAAGTACCACAGATGACGCTTCATCGCATTCAATCCAACTCGTGATATATTTTCGTCCTGTACTTTGTTTAGGTGGCGAGTCTTCACGACAGTTGTATTATTAATAGGAGATTCTGTTGTCAAAGGACAAAAAACCAAGCCTTCATAAAACTAAGGATGGTAAAGATATTAATTTCCAAAGTGGCTTTCTCTTCTTCGATGGACAGTTTGAACTACTGCCGAAATAGGAATATTGTCAGGCAATAGATAATTATTACCATCCAACGTGCGTGGTAGAAGGTTTCAGATGGCCTCAGAGACAGCTAGCCCTGTTCAAAAATCAACTTTTTCTTATTTTCATAGGTTTCTGTACTTTTTCCCATGCTTTTTGACCTGAAAAGGCCGAAAATCACAACCATTTTGACCTAGGTTGTTGGGAAGCATTGCCGCATGGAGCTTTAAGTTTTCTGCCTTGAAATCGGCCAAAAGCATCAGTACCGGGGTCCCTTGAATCATGTTTTGCACTATAACTTTTTATCTAAACAAGATAGAGCAACAAAATAGGCACCAAATTAAAGTGTTTTTAATCCTCTTTCTAACTTATACAATTATGATAGTCTTGGAACAAGAAATGGCACATTGGTACATACAAATATTTCAGAAATATCACAAAATTCGTTTTCTCACACTCAAGGCAGACAAGGCGCCTTATTCATGACACAAATTTGAGATTAACATTTTGTCACAAGTCTAATCGATCAAGAAGTGAAAGCATTACATGATGATTAATTTCATAATGACATTTACACAGTCAGTTGTTGAGAGTTTGTTTCTTGAAGCTGTCAAAGCGGCGTCTGTTGAACTCCACAGCTTGAAGGAGATAGTCCCTTTGCTTGGCATCTGTTGTTATGACATTTGCAAAGTCGCTCATCATCTTGACACCACGTTCAGCAATGTCATTCACCGCTTTCAGATTCTTAACATAGTCCGACGCTTTTCTGTAGTCCTCATTCTGTGGCCAAGACGTGACAGGTTCCAGAAGCCACTCGGATCCAATGTTCAGTGTGTCCAGCAGGAAATGTGATTCTGGGCCAATGAGATCAACCAGGGTGGTCTTAGCTGTGACACTCTGGAATAGAGGCTTTCCTGTTCTGAAGCTGTCTGGCTTCTCAGTGGCATGTAACTGGGCAGCAATGTCGTGCTTCAATGTGTCACTCAATCTACTGCTGAACAGGGCAAATGGCACGACTTCCTGCGTCAGGTACCATTTGTGGTTTTCCATCTTATTAAGTACTGCATCAGCAAGCTCTGGGTCAGTTTTCTTGTACTTCAACATGTCCTGGATTAGACTTAGATCATTCACGGGAGCATCTGCAGCAGACATTGACATCATCCATACAGGAGTGTAGAACAGCGCAAGGAAGGTGTTGAGTCTTTCCAGCTTTGATACAGTGTCTTCGTCGTACTCAAGTTGATCTGCAAACATCAGCATTTTCATGGAGTACAGGTTTCTGGCCATCCATCTGGCCTGATGAATGGCGCCTGGTCGACTCCAGTGAATACCTCGAGGAGGCGTTCCTCCAAGAACAATGACTGTCAGTTCAGCCATTTCCCTGTAGTCGGCTCTTGGAAGCCTTTCTGCTGTTAGAATGTCTTGGAGTATTTCTTCACTGTTCTTCTTTTCCTTCAGCCATTTGCTGTTGATAGCCAGCATCTTTGGGTTTTCCTTGGACAAGTCCGTCCAAACATCCTTCAGATGCTCAAACCAGGGATTATCTGGCCCCTTCACCTTCCCAAACAGCTTCTCCCAAACTGCTCCTACTAAGATTTCCAGGATGTGATGTCGACAGGCCAGATAAAACACCTTTTTGTTCAGCATTTTCTCTAGCAGTTTGGCAGCTCCTCTGTGAACTCCACTGTTACTGGATGTAGTGTCAAAAACAAGGGCAGTAACATTATCCGTAAGTTCCCATGTCTCCAGTAAATCCATTGAAGCCTCAGCCTGAGTTGTGCCAGAAGAATTGTCGATGACAGGTACTCCCAATAACTTTCCTTCAGTGTATGAAGGTGGACCAGACACTAGCACAGCTAAAGTCTCTGAGGTACTTCCAGGTTCACTGCCCAAGACATCTTTGAGCAACTTTCCATCCCAGTGTAAGGCAGCGTACTGTGGGGGGTTTTCACAAAACTTGGACATGTGACTCTGGCTGATATTATACCTGGACAGCATTCTGTTGCGACGTGTTGTTGAGGTTGAGATGACGAAGTTATCCAGATCAGCCCCTCCAGCTTTCAAGGTGGAAGAAACCATGGCAGTAACTTGATTGTCTGATAAACCAAGACGATCAGCTGTATTGCAGATGACATCACATTCCATGACCTTCCTTGGAAACGTCAAAGTCACACTAGTCACAGTGTCTTGATGGTGAGAACATACAGGACGAGGCTGATGGTAATCCATGTCCTCTGTGTTAGCGTCGTTGTCAGTTGAGTCACCCCAGGTAATGTCATCCACATGAACAACTGCCTCTTGTTCTGCTGCAGCTGTAAAATAGTACAACATGTTAAGACAGTAATTGTTAAGTACATGCTAAATATCGCAATGGGTAAAACTTAAAACTTTTTGTGACGTTCAAAGTAATTAGTTTTACCTTGTTCTTGTCTATGCTGCAGTCTTTCATTCCTCGCTGCTTGATGCAGGGATCTTGTCTCAAAAATCTTGTCATGACCAGACATATGACCTTTCCTCTCAGTCTTTTGGTCTTCGTAGAACCTGATATCCTCATCTTTCTTCTCTCTGGATAACAGTCTGTTGTTCTGTATTTCCTGGATTGCATCTGGAGCTCCTATATCGAACAGGCTGTCTAATTCCAGCACAAATGCTCCTCTTTTTCCTCCAGGGTTACTTGCTCTTCCTTTGCTTTTCACCAGAGCACGATGTTTCTCATGTAGTTTCATGAAGAGCTTCATTGCGTTGTACTTGGTCATTGTCTTGATCCTAGCCATCTGCCAGAATGGGATGATAGATTCAACTGTTTCATATGCAAGGTCTTGAACCATGGGCCTCCCTGCATTTTCCGGTAAATTCTGAAGATTAAGGAAATACTGGAACGCCTGTCTGTTGGTGGGAAGCTGGGAACCACTGATAAAAGCTGAAGGGTATCCAACCAGGAAAGTTTCAGTGAGAGATCTGGTAGATGGCCCAGTTGACACCTGCCTGTGGACAGTACGTGGAGGTTCTGAGATATCAACTGTGCGCCCACGGAGCTCCCTCAGCTCCTTGCTTAATGCCATTGTGAAGTTGTAACTTGTAGATGGTTTTCTAGATTCTGATTGAGTTTCTGTTGTTTCCTGAAAAATGATAGATAATTATTATTATTATTATATTATTATTAATTATTATTTATTTATTATTATTATTATTATTATTATTATTATTATTATTTTTATAATTTACTGCTCTTTCATTTGATACCTAATTTGTTGCTCTATCTTTGTTTAGATCAAAAGTTAAAGTGCAAAACATAATTCAAGGGACCCCGGAATTGGCGCTTTGGCCGATTTCAAGGCAGAAAATTTAAAGCTCCATGCGGCAATGCTTCCCAACATCCTAGGTCAAAATAGTTGTGATTTTCGGCTTTTTCAGGTCAAAAAGCATGGGAAAATGTACAGAAACCTATGAAAATAAGAAAAAGTTGATTTTTGAACAGGCCTACGAGGCTGAGAGACACCCTCTGTAGGAATCTCCCGCAAGAAAATGAGACAAAGCTCTAAACATTTATAATAGTTATCCCTCGGCTGTTTCTGTGTTCATAGTGTTCTTTTTTCATACTGGATTGGAGCTTGCTTTAAGTATTGGAGATATTCGCTAGCTATTCTGAAGGTAACTTTTTCCATCATCAGTGACTATGTCTGGGCGACTTGATGCTTCATAAGTGGCTTTGAAAACATCACGTACAATCTCCTGTATATGATGGCGACATATACTTTTTCTCCAGTAAAGTGCAAGCCCCGAATTGAACACCTGTGTTGCTTGCACTTTTATCAAAGTACATATCCATAACATTGTCTTTGATGCCCTAATCAATAATTGTTTGGTTTGGTTGCATCTGCTCTTTCATTACCTAACTCACTTCGCAGTTTTGGAACACCAAGAAGTTTTTCAATATCTTCTCCTGTCACTAAAATTGCAAATCTGTCAGGCTTTATCTTTTGTACGTGATATATGTTGAAGCAATTTTCTGCCCCAATGGACAACCAAGGGAACATTTAGCTTGAGGTCCAACTTAAACTGTGAATCTACTTCCATGCGATTTTTCACTCTGGCTCTATAGACTTTGCTCCTTGAGAGGCTCATTTCTTCAGTAGTTCCCCAAAGAGATTTGTCAGTTGCAGCAGCAGTCAAGGTAGCATCCCTATCAACTATCAATGTCATTTGAGGTGTCAATACTTCCTTCAACCTTGACTGGTGGTTTATAGTTTTTATTCTGTTTGCTTCCAAGCATCATTGTCCTAGTAATTCTGTACTTGAAGAACTTATACTGTAATTTGCTAATTCTATCAATTCGAAAGATATCTTTATCCCCTTATTTATAATCCTTTTTCGTTTTTTTTTCTCTCTCCTCCTTCTGAGAAAGCTTTATGATGACATAAATCCTGTGCGACTCTGTCTCTGATTCTTTAGGAGCTTTGTCTTCTTCGATTGTCATCATATTCATGGCTCACTCGTGTGTTATGTCAAACAATTGATCTACTTCACCTTGAAAGTTTCTCTTTTTTGTCTGAAGCTTTCATTCTTTCTGGTTTTGCGAACCGTTTCACTGCATTGCTCGATTGTGCTGTTGGGATTTTGCCTTTTTTGGCAAATTACTAAAACAGAGTCCGGAGTGAGTTTTGCACTCTCTTGTATTTTTTTCTTAGCGATATTGTGATAGTAAAAGAACTTTAGTTGTACTTGCCTTTTTGATGGAAATCTAGCTCCAGAGATAGTGTCTATGGCTGTGTATAGATTAATTGATATTATATAGTTAATAGATTTTACTGCATTTTATTATTATATTTAATAATTATATTTAATAATAATAATAACTTGCAATTATTAGCAAGTATAAATGCACTTCTAAATATTAGTCTGGAATATGTACACAGTCAGTTGTGGATTCAGTTTCAGAGGAAAGGTCAAGCCTAAATTAAATCACTGATAGAACAGCAGAAGAAAAAGAAAAATGAACCAATTATTCTTAGCAATTCACAATTTTTTTTAAATTATAGGAAAAGCCACTAAACTGAACAATACAAATAAACAATAACAAAACAATCAATCTTTATTTCAGACTCAGCAGGTACAAACATCATACAAGTAGTCCATAGAAGGTTAAGTGATAGTTCTCTAGAGCAGCGAATATGTAGGCCTATGAAACACTATAAATAATGAACCTACGCCAGTGCTTCCAGATTTGAGATCTATAAAATATATCAGTTACCAATCCAGTAACCATGGCTTCCATTGTTTTATTGACTGACTCGCCAAGCCTAGTGATAAATTTATATACAAAATTGCGTATCACACTGACACAGTTAGGCACCTTATTGGCTACAAACAGCATACTGGCACTAAAAAGAACAGCATTTTTAAGTCTAGGAATGCTTAACAAAAATCTGAATACGTACATTGTTATAGACTACATACAATTTCCTCATATTTTACATTCTGTAGTTCCACCACAAATGAGCTGTATACACTGAGGTACAAAAAGTCCTGAACAGTCTCTCTTAACATCTGTTGTACAAATATGGAATTTTCTAATCAAAGTATTTCCTTGAGCACATAATTGTCTTCATTGTCTCATGATGTCACAGTCATCTGAAAGATCATCAGTTAGTATACGTCCCAGATAATTTAGTCTGGGTCACTTCTGACAGTGCCATATCATTCAAATGAAATTCCGAAAATTGTACACTTGTAGGCCTTAGTTATCTTAATTATATGACTTTTAGTAGGATTATAGTTTGTCCTTATCCTTCCCATACCTTTCACAAACTTTAAAAAGTGTGTTGAGCCCTTCTACAGATGAGAACTAAGACGTAGATCTGTATACATCAGATGATTAACAATTTTTGTACCAAGATAGCAGCCTGTTTTACAAGTGTTCAGTACAACAGATAGATTATCCATATATACATTGAATAAGTAGGGAGGAGATAATCTCTCCCTGCCGAACACCATTGGTTACAGAAGTAGCTCTGAATTCACCGCACCCCATCTAACAATGGGTGATTATACCAAAATATTAATATACGGACCAAGTAACCAGGCACATTACGATTTACAAGTTTCACAAATAATTTGTCATGATTAACACTATTTTAGAGGCATCCAGGAAGCACAAAAAGACATTTGCATTTAAAATTTGGTATTTACAGACCATATTTTTCAGGGCATATATACACATGCCAGTACCATGTTTCTTTTTGAAACCAAATTGGTTATCACTAGTATACAAATAACATTCAAATCTATTATTAGGTAGTATATATATTCAATTACCCTAGATATAATATTGGCCAGAGCAATTGGCCTGTAGTTACCCTTATTATTGATCTTACCCTTCTTATCTCTTATTGCTGGTACTAAAACAACTGATAACATTGTATCTGGCAAAACATCGTGTATCAGTAAACCTGTAAAACACACAACTAACAAAGGCACTATTCTATCATTACTATATTTCAGATGTTCACTAACAATACCATCAATACCACATAATTTGTTACAATCTTAACACTTTATGGTTTGTTTAGTCTCATTTACACTAATCTTATATCTGGCCTATAACTAGCATCACAATTGACATTTTCAGTGTCATCAGGGAGAGACATTGCACTTTTATTTATTGCTTTTAATTTTCCCAAAAGTGTCTTGGATCCTTACTGGCAAGCTTTCTAGTCAGATTATTCCTCCTTAACTCATTCTCATGATTTTTTTATATACCTTAACGCATACTTGAACCTGGCATTAGCCCTCTGTTTTTGTTCTTGGATTCCATTGTTCTGTACACCACAATAACAAAGCATCTCTGAATGCATTATGAAGTTCAGCCACATAATTATTCCAGTATTTAAATCTAAGCTAGCATTATAAAATTCATTAATAAAAATGTAAAGAACAAAAATAATGAACCCACATGCCCTTACATTACACACCAAATACCACCAACACATGGACTCCTTTTCTTTTTGGACAGTCGACTAGTGAAATAAATTATAGAAATTATAGAGAATGGGAAACTAATCTGTTTATTGGAGGAAATGATAAATAAATATATTTCCATGTTCTCAACATGATTTCTCTAAATTTTAAGGTAAATATTTCTATGTCCGAGAAATTTCTTATGTGGCGAATTTGTTAAATGGGAGTATCTACCTTCCATGGCTAGACCTTTAAATATCGATCTATTGAGCTAAAATTTTGCATGATTCAGTTAAGGAACCAGATTAAGGGTTAAGATCTGTAAGTTACAAGTCCTTTGAACTCTTGTAATAAAACTGTATATTTTTATGGACCACCCTAATATATATATTATATATATATATATATATATATATATATAATATATATATATATTATATATATATATATAATATAATTTTCTTCTCTAAAATTTTGTCTTGATGTAATATTGCTGTCGTCATATGCACTGGTTATGTTATCCAAATTAATTCATTTATATAAATTTTGGTCCTGTACCTACCTTTAATGTCGACGAGACATTTCATCTACACTTAAATTAAGTTAACCCAACAGAGAATTTGTCATTAAAGTATCCCGTCCATGAACTCGAACGTACGGTGATGTTACTTAAATACAAAATTCATATCTTAGAATTTTTCCATATTTGTAGGTTAACTACTATAGGCAGAGTTAGCTTTCCATTTTAACACTGGCTTAATTTGATTCAGTTTGCCAGCCCAATTTTGGAAGTTGGATAGTTGGGAGGACGATTCTCGTCGTCGAAAGCGCTTCGTGCCAAATCCTCCTGGGTCATCACACCCTGAGGCAACGCTCAAGGCGGCTCTCGAACATGGAGCCCCAGAAGACGCCATCCTGCAGGTACATTAGTTGTTACCTCTTCTCCCGAATTGCCTTTTTTTCAATGATGGATTTCATTTACTAGCATTAATAGTAATACAGTAAAACTATATGCTGTAGGTTATCTACACACTCGCTTACATTCGAAGATTAGCACTCATTAGTTCTCTGGAATATGAACCTCTATATATTTCGAGTTTGTAAAGTTTAGTAGGGAAAGCAAGTTTTAATAGGTACAGTATTCACTCGGGAAAACGCCCTTTGCTGGTGCTGTCCAAATATTTAAGTGATATATTTTTTACAATTTCATTTCTCATCGCCAAAGGCCCAAGAAGAATTCCATGCTCATTTGGCTGCCCAGAGACGCTCCCAGCAAACGCCCCTTCAGTCATCAGACCTCTTAGATGACTCTGAATTAACTTCTGACGACAGAGACCTTGATGCCGATGTTAATGGTGAGTGCTTTCTGACTCGTATTGAACTTCATTATTATTTTATTCCATTGTTTGTATTGGTTCTTTAATCTGCGTATTCTTATCAGGCGTTGTGAATATGAGTACAAAAGCGAAGCTAATTGCGCCAGGCGTTGTAGTTCCTGGCACAGTCTCTATCACTGCCGCAGAGCTTTATTTCGAGGTGGACGAAGAAGACATCGAATACAAAAAGTGCGACCCAGAGGTGAGTACCAGTTTGGAACTCCTTTCTATACCATCGCTTCCCAAAAACATTTCAGACAGAAACTCTTAGAAGCCATTGTTTTATAATTTCTTAATGCAAAAAAAATGTATAAAAAATTGTCCACAGTGTGATGCGTAAATGAAACATTAGCTTGAAATCATGAAGGTTATTAATCGGTAAATATAAATGTTTTCTTAAAATGATTACCACTAAATGCCGTACAGTACTGTGTAATCATTTTAATGGCGTTTCCCTGCCAAGGGGCAGCAAAATGCTAAGTACGCTTCTGTCTATGAACAAGAATTAGATTGGTGATATCACAAATACATTAGTGTTTAGGGATTTGTTAAGTAGACTGAACTAGTTCCGTTTTAGATAATTGTAAACAGAATTTTCTCAGTTCCTTAAAAAACAAGGAAAAAGATTTAATCTCGACAAAAGAGCCGTTAAACGAGCTGGTGTTCATAGTTTGCGGGTTTAAAACGTTATACTGCTACAAAAAGGGATTTCCCGTTCAGCGTCCTATTGCATAGAGTTTCTTCAAAGAAATTGATTCTGGTCTTCCATGTAGAACGTCAGAAACTAAGAAAAAGCTGAAAGTTATAAAAATACTCGTATATACAGTGTGTTGACAAAAGTAAATAGAGACATTCGGTTTTTCCTTAGTTTTTGAGTTGATAATAAAAGTCAATAAATAGTAAAAAAAAGTTATTGAATCAACATTTTTAGAATAGTGTTGCTTTCCGTTTGCATTATGTAAAGCTAACACACGTTCTGGCATTCCATCGATAATTAAGCTTTGCCATTTGTTCTTGAGGACAGTCATTGTGTTGTCCATTTACTTTTGTCAACCCTCTTTACATGTATTTTTTTTTTAATTAAAAAAAAATTGTAAATAATCTAGCATTCTGGCACCCTTCTACTCAGCATAATTCACTAATTCCTCAAATAGTGCAGTCATTTCGCATCTTTTATTAAACTCACCATTGATTTAGGCTGTTTATGTTGGTATACTTTGATTTGTAATACTAGCAGCACTCTCCTAATATTTGTCTAGGTCCAGTGTTACAGAATAATTCAATTAATGAGAAACGTGACTGGATTAAAAGTTGAATTTCTATTTCTATTTGTCTTATCTGCATTGAAATTGCTTTGTGCGCATCTCCTTGCATTTCTGAGAATGATTGAAATATTGCGAAGCCAAACAAGGCTGTATGAATGAAATTTAAATAAAAGACTGAAATACAGAACTAAAAGCTAATAAACATTTCTATTTTAATTTTAATCATCAGTAACTATGAATTAAACATATATTTAACAAAATATCATAAGGAAGTCTTTTCCAATTTAAGAAGTGTAAAATTTACCAAAAACCAGAAGTTTATTTAAAATTTATTAATTTATTAATAAACTGTTAAGTATTTTTAACATCACTGGGCTCCTACCACCTCTCTCCCTGAAACATTCATTAGTATTAGATTAAGTAACTTTTTCTCGCCACATTGTTGCTGTACTATGGTTTGAATTTCTTCATTACCTGTCTTTTTTTAATTATTAATATTTGAAGAAGCTGAGTTAGGACAATGCCTTACGCAATAGTTTGAATTGGAGCTGATTAATTATCAATAACTCCAACTAGATAATTTGTTCTGTTCTGTCGTAAATGTTTACTGCAGGATTAGACACACGTATAGCGTTATCAGAGCGTCTAATGTACAGTACCTGATTATAGTTGCTCTTGCTCCAAGGTCCAACATTTCATTGGGAAACTGACTGACAGTAATGTGGATCAAAGATTTAGTTCGCGTTCCATCCTCACACGCCAGTAAAAACTGTCATTGTTTTTAAAAAGAAGAAAGGCGTAATATAAAATATTGGTTTTTCCACGTATGGTGGTTCGAACAAGCGCAGTAGTTAATTTTACCACTAAAAAAATTCAAAACATCTTAAGATAAAAAACCTGTAATTAATAGTTTTTGTTTCCATTTGAAAAAGAAAAGGATCTAGCTGCATAAAGTTCATCATCTAGCTAAAAATTAGCTAACCCCTGTGATGAGTTAGTTACACTAAGCCTTTAAACACTAAATGCTGGTGCCTGCCGACCTTAAGTTTCTCCGCATCCTGTACCATATGTTGTAATGCTATGAAATACCCATAATTTGGTATTAAAAATTATTTAATTTAACGAATTTTTCAGTAGTGAAAGAAAAATTTATCTATCTTCTGTATGTGATATTTCTGGCACCGAGAATGATCATTCGAAGGGTAGATGAGGTGAACTTGTAACACCAAATCAAATTGTTGCCATTTTTAGGGAATGAAGCTTAAGCTCAAGCTCATTTTTTCCCTGTAATATGAAACATTTAGGCAAAGAATAATAAGCAAAGTTGCATTACACAAGAAATTGCACTTGCACTTGGTACCCAAGCCTAAGACTACCTTAGTTTGTAATTAAGGGTGATAGTATTATGAAATAAGCCAAATATCTGACACACACACACACACACACACACACACACACACAGGCCGGTTATATGCAACACAGAGTTCTGTAACAAAGTCCACAACTAAATAAATTTTTTAAAACAGTACTCTATATACTGCATTGCTTAATTTATATATAATCAAGCAGTAGTCTGCATGTTTTATAGCTACACTTATGATAGATGTAAGGCAGCTCTGTACCATAATAAATTAAGGAAATATGCAAACAACTTTCTTTCTTGCCATACCTCCACTCTCAAAGAACCTTTTAAATTTCAAAGGAATGGCTTCTGATAATTTTGGGGTTAGATAGGATACTAATTTCGCTATATCTTAAGCCATCTTTAAGACTTTAATGCACAGGTGTCTTTTCTGAAAAAAAAAAAATTGTTCGCTGTTAACCAGAATACTGTAATGGCAAATTTTATGCCATGAATTGAAGGGCTTAACATTGTGTGTGTAATTGTTTAATTGTTTTTCTTAGAGTGAATAAGATCATTGAGCATTAGCCAGAACACAATAAATAAACTGGATACTAGGCATTAGAGTTATCATGGTGCTGTTTTCCAGTGTTTTCAGTATTAGGTTTGGTTAATATTTACTGCAAGACAAATATTAATCAATGTTCCAGTTTATTCTACATCATGTAGTCTTGATTTTTAAGTAATGGTGTGGTATTGTACTGTAGCTGGCCAGATTTCTAATGACCAATTTTTTCCCCATTCTCTTATATCTGATGTATCATTATACTGCAATGTATACATTGTAATATAATGATACATCAGATAAAGAAGTTTAAATTTATTTTACGATCACTTAAAAAGGAGATTAAAAAAATCATATTTTATAATTAAGTGAACATAAATTAAATAAACGATTGAGAAAGTTTTGTTGTAAGCCCCCAAGGAGTTAAAGACCGTGTACTGTCTAAACTAATGAAAATAATTTAATTTTAGGCTTGAGATCTTTATGCATGTAGGCATTTATTTCTATATGTACATTAGTGTACCTAGTAATGTTAAGGAAGACAGTGTAGTACTCATTAATGTAAAGAAGACAGAAACCTATGCTAAGTATATCTTCGATTTATGATGCTTGTCATTATTTTTTTTATTGGGTTCAAAATCCCAGCTGAGCCGTGAAGCGAAGCTCTGAAGGGCCAGTTCATCCTACAGCCCAAGTTAAGCTAGATTAAAACTTACGGATTTGGAGGTCCTATTAGGTCCTACCTCAGGGTTGCTGACTCGATGTGGGCCTACCTTAGGCCTCAGTTGCATGAATTTAAGATAAAAAACAAAAGGGGCACTATTTATGGTCTTCTTTCTAAACCTTGCAACAACAACACAACCTGCACCATTGCACGATGAAACAATCTTGTATCTAAACAACCAAACTGAATTGCAAGAGAGCTCTCTATAAGACCACACCCTGTAAGTACCGCATTCCACAAACGAGTAGAAAAGACGCGCAGCGCCCCAAAAAATGATGCCACAAGAGTGCCCAGAAAATGATGCCACAAGAGCCCAAAAATGGTAGCTCTAAATTAAGTGAATTTTTCACTAACCTTACAATTATGAGATTGATATATATACACCTTAACTTAATATATACAAGCAATGCTGCATCAATCAGCTTAGTCATCATATCGTCTTGGGACAACAATGGTTCTTCCTCTTCTAGATTTTCTAACACTCCCCACCGAAGAGGCATTGTTGTCATTACCTTCTGCAAGTTTAGCCAAGCCTTCTCCATGAGGCTGTAACTCAAATGTTTCATCTTGACTATCCGTGTTTTTGCTGATTTCTAAAGCATAGAGTTTTTGTATGGGTCTCTTTAATTTTCCTCCTGAAGTCTTTACCAGTGCAGACCTAACTAAATTGTCTCTGCCATCAAACAACTCTTTAAGTATGCCAAGCTTCCAGCATTGCCTTGGTCTTTCATTCCCAATCATTACCACTTCTCCCACCTTGATACAATTTTCATTGGAGCCCTTTACTTTGCCTGATGGGTAATAATTGAGTTCTGGCAAGTATTCCATCTGCACCTCTTCCATAACTGATCTTGTAGCTCTTCAAGATACCTGAACCTTCTGGTTAACTCTCCTTGAGTGCTCTGGATAGGCTGCAAGTCTTCTGGCACACTGGGGCTTGATGTTAATCGTTTACCACAAAGAAAATGATTTGGTGTCAATGGCTCTGCATTCTGCATACTGTTATAAACAAAAGTGATAGGCCTACTGTTCACCATTGCTTCTACTTCACACAAAACAGTGCAGAATTCTTCTTTGCTCAAATGAGCATTAGCTAAAAGTTTCTTTAATGGACACTTTACACTTCTCACTAGCCTTTCCCAAAATCCTCCCCACCATGGTGCTCTCTCAACAATAAACTCCCACTGTACCCCTTGGTGTGAAAAGTAGGATTGGAATCCTTCCTCTTTTAGCAAGGACCAAACTTCTTGGAGTTCCTTTGCAGCCTTTTTGAAGGTTTTTGCATTATCCGATATGATTTTATTTGGGAAACCCTCTGTTCACAAACCTTTTAAAGGCCAAAAGAAATACATCACTACTTAAGTCGCTTACCAACTCCAAATGGATTGCTCTAGTGGTAGCACATGTGAAAAGACATATATAACCTTTGTTAGACTCCCCTTGCTCATACACATAGACTCGACCTGCGAAGTCTACTCCCACTACATCAAATGGGGCAGTATAGAGACAACGTTCTCTTGGAAGTGGAGCCACCTTTTCATAATAAGGCTTTGCACTTCAACGCTTGCAAACCACACATTTATGCAAGACTTTTTTTACTATTTGTCTAATTTTGTGAATCCAAAACTGTTGTCTGATCTCTATTATCACTTCTCTAACTCCAGCATGTAACAGCTTATGATGACTATCCAGGATCAAAAGTTCCACAAAGTGCCCCCCAGAAGGTAGCAAAATTGGATGTCTTTTCTCCTCTGGAAGCCCAGAAAACTGTAGTCTACCTCCTACTCTCAATAAATCCTGATCCAAAAACACATCCAAACCCTTGAGAGCAGAATGTGTTGGTAGAACCTGTAATGGACGGCTGGTGAGCAATTCCCTCTCTTCACCAAATTTTTCCTTCTGCACATATACCACCCAGTATTGCCTGGCTTGCTGAATCTCCTTACTGTTCAGAATTCCTTCCCTTCTTGTTTTTCCCTTAATATTGTTGGTAAATCTATATACCCATGCTGTCACTCTTAACAACCTTTTCAGACTGCTAATGTCCTCAAGCCTCAATATGGGGTCCTGCTGCATAACTTGACAACTGTTCACAGTGCATTTTCTCATTTCACTCACCCATTCTTCTTGAGCCTGGCATTCTCCTACAATAGGCTGATTAGGCCAGTTTTCGCTTCCAAGTTTTAGCCACTCTGGCCCATTCCACCACAAACTTGATTGTGCAAGATTTTTCACTGAAATTCCTCGTGTTGGTAAATCAGCTGGGTTTTGGGTGCCTGGACAATGCTTCCATTGCTTGGGATCTGTGTGTGCTTGAATTTCCTCCACCCTATTGGCAACAAATGGTTTCCATTTCCTTGCCTGGCTTCTTAACCAGTGCCAAACTATAATGGAGTCTGTCCAATAATAGCTTGGAATTTCATAGAGGGCCAAAGACTTTTGCACTGTAACTGCAAGCCGACTAGCAATAGCTGCACCCATCAATTCCAACCTTGGAACAGAAAGCCTTTTCAAAGGTGCTACTCTGCTCTTTGCAGCAACCAACCTGCAACTTACTTCCTCTTTCAATGTGCCTCTTATATAAATACAAGTTGCACAGGCTTCCTCACTTGCATCACAAAAGATGTGCAGCTCCAAATTGTCTGGATTATTGTTCAACTCTCCAAAGTACCATCTTGAGATTTCAGTGTCTCCAAGATGTGCCAATTCTTTGAACCAATATTTCCACCTTACCACCATATGATCGGGTAACTCTTGGTCCCAACCAAGTCCAATTTCCCAGAGGCTCTGAAACCAAATTTTTTACTTTATCACAAATGGAGCCAGGAATCCAAGAGGATCAAAGACCTTTGAAGCCAAACTAAGAGCTGTACGTTTTGTCCACCTTGTCTCATTCTCAGCCAGCTCTACTAAAGATTTCCCATTGAAGGTAAACAAATCCTCTCCTTGCTGCCAAACAATGCCTAGCACTTTTGCGTCTATTGCCCACAACCCCTTAATACCAGAATCCTCAATACTTTCTGCTGCATCAGCTACTACACAGGACTGACTCATAAACTCTTGTAATTGAGAATGATTGGTCTGCCATTTTCTAAGCTCCATGCCAGCCTCCCTCATTATAGCTCTAGCCTCCATGAATATCTGTTTAGCCATTTCTGTATTATCCACGGAACACAGCAAATCATCAACATAAAATTTTTTCCTTATGTGTTCAATAGTGTTAGGATAGACTTAAGAATATTTCTTAAAATGGTACTGCATAGTAGCTGCCAACAGAAATGGACTAGAGCTGAGGCCAAACAACACTGACCTCATTCTATATGCTCGAACCTTAGGTTCATTTTCCAACAAGTCTTTCGTATCCACCCACAGATACCTTACAGCATCTCTGTCCTCTGGGTTTAACTTTATCCGCAAAAAGTCTTGCTTCACATCTGCAGTCAATGCTACTCTACCAAACCTGAATCTCAGTAACAAGGAAAATAAATCTGCATTTAAATTTGGCCCAGCATTCAAACAGTCATTCAAGGACACACCACATTTAGCCTTGGCTGAGCCATCAAAAACTACCCTCAGTTTGGTGTAGTTTTGTCTCGCCGTACCACTCCATGGTGTGGCAGATAATGTGCCTCCTGGCTCACCAGCTCACCTTGCACCCTTTCAGCATAGCCCTCCCTTACATAGCTTAGGATGGCCTCATTGTATTCAATTAACAGCTCCTCATTTTTTCTTATCCTGTACAATGAAGTCTCCAACCTCCGACTAGCTAGCTGAAGGTTTGAACCGGGTTTGCAAGAATCCTTCCAAGGGAGGCCAACTTCATAGCAACCATCTCTAAACCCAATCCTTTTTTCAAATTGCTCTAAAACATCACTGTACTTGCCTGTTTGTCCTTTATGTCAATGGATTCAAGTTCCCAAAACGCTTTCAAATGCCTTTCCAAACCATGGCTGTTCTCCTCAATCTTAACAAAAAGAGCTTATCCTCCATTTCATTGCAATAGCTACCATGTAGCATCCAGCCTAGCTTACTTTCATTAGCTACCGGGCCTCGAGATGTGCGGACAATATTACCAGTGATAAAGTCCCAATAATAGTCAGCTCCAACCAAAAGACTAATATCTTCTGTTCCTTCAAACTTATTATTGCCCAAATTAATTCCTTTAACTTGCAATTCTTGGACACATGCCATATCTAAACAAGTAGTGACTGGAGCACAAAGTTCCTCAATCTCTACAGCTTGGACCTTGATAGTGGGACCTTGTGGTAACAACCCCTTAACCAGAACTTCTACCTTCTTAACTTTGATTCGGTTTAGAACTGAACCCCCAAACCCAGAAATTCTTAAATTTTTCCTCTTAAGTTCTTTAAACTTCAATTTTCTGGAAATTCTGGTCTTAATAAAGCTACACTGGTTACCACTATCAAACAACACTCTTACAGTAGCTTCTCCATCATTCCCAATTAATAAGGCTGCAGTTGTTTGCAATAATCCCCTTTACTTTTACTCCCTTTCATAGCAGTGGCATGTGCCACTGATGTCTCTACTTCTGGGTAGGCCTACTAGTAGTGTTTTCACACAATAATGGCTGATGCCTGCCATGACATTTTTTGCAAAAAAATTTAAACTTACAAAACCTTGCTCTGACCTTTCAAAAAACATTTAAAACATGCTGTGGACTTAGTTACCCTGTCCTTTCTCTCCTCAAAAGGTAAAGCCTCAGCTACCTCACATTTATATAACTTGTGGTTGCCTTCGCAAAATATGCATTCCTTGATTCCCTTTAATTTATTCTCAGAGGATGCATGTAGAGCTGACACTGTACCTGGGCTATTCCTTTTTGTAGACACCTTGGTGCTGTGCCTGCCTTTGTCCCCTTGTTTAACATCCCACTGTGCAAACTCGATTCCCTCTCGTCTGGCTAATTCTGTGCCTAAAAGACTTAACATCTGCTGAAGGGGGATGTACACATGTTCTGTAGAGTGTCCCCTACTTAATTCAAGCAAAATTGAGCTAGGCAATTTAGACTTCAGTATGGTGACCAACATCATACCATACCTTTCCATTCCTACACCGAAGTTGTCCAGGGACCTAGTTCTAACTTCAAATTCATCATATAACTGCCGTAACTCCTTGACACTATTGGGATTATTAACAGGAGGTATAGCTAAAAGTTCACGGAGGTGGCTTTTAATTAAGATCTCTGGCTTACCAAACCGTTTCTTTAATATATCCCAAGCCACATTATAATTAGCCTCTGTTAATGCTAATTCTGCTATTGTCTTTGCTGCCTCCCTTCCAAGAGGGACTGCAAATAATTAAACTTCTCCACCGCACTTAACACTTGACTAGAATGAACTGTTGATTGAAAACTGTCTGCCCATCCTTGCCATTCCTGAATACTCCCAGAAAATGTTTTGAGTACAAGCCTCGGTAATTGAACTGCAGATCTGTTAACCTTAACTTCACAAACACCATTTGTTGAGGGTTGTGTTTCATTATTAGACCTGGTCTCTAACTGTACTGAGCTGCTAAACTCTTTTGCTTGGTGGCATACTTTAATTATATCATGATAATCTCTTCAAAGTAAATTATGTTATTTCTATTTCATCCTCTTCTATAAGAGCCTCAATTTTAACATTTACTTCACTTAGAGCAACCTTTTAGTTTCTAATATGGAAAGCTGCAGTCACTAAGCTTAAATCCTCTTGCCCTATGGCAGAATCTATAGTGGCAATGACCTTTGTAATTAGACCTTTGTAGGCGCTTCTCCTTTTTTTAAACTTGTTCAATTCAGCTGCACTCATCTTCAATGCAAACAACAATTGGGCTCAATGCCAAATAAGCTGAATTGGCAAAAATACTTAACCAAACTGACCAAACGCAAATTTGCTTTTTTCAAATAAACTGAATTGCTTGGTTGGGGTACTGACCAACCACCAGTATAGAATACCAAATTTTCCACCCAAGTAACTGGCGCACCGGGGTCTGCAACCTTCGCCTACGAATAATAAACCAAAATTAACCAAACCGGTAAAATGTAGGCCCAAAACAACGACAGACGAGTGGACAAGTTTTGCAATTGGGCGACCAAACTTTCTACCCTGGGACCTTAACTCAATAATAAACCAAAATTAACGAAACCGGTAAAAATGTAGGCCCAAAACAACGACAGACGAGTGGCCAAGTTTCGCAATTGGGCGACCAAACTTTCTACCTCGGGACCTTAACTCAATTATGCTCAACCCGTCTAGGCCTAACTTGGGCTACAATTTTCACAATCAGAACTTTGCCGAAAAATAGTCACTGACTCAGTCTTGGGCTAGAATCCGGTTCTGAAGGACCATGTTATTTTTTTTTTATTGGGTTCAAAATCCCAGCTGAGCCGTGAACGGCCAAGCTCTGAAGGGCCAGTTCAACCTACAGCCCAAGTTAAGCTAGATTAAAAACTTACGGACTTGGAGGTCCTATTAGGTCCTACCTCAAGGTTGCTGACTTGATGTGGGCCTACCTTAGGTCTCAGTTGCATGAATTTAAATAAAAACAAAACGGGCACTATTTATGGTCTTCTAAACCTTGCAACAACAACACAACGTGTACCATTGCACGATGAAACAATCTTGTATCTAAACAACCAAACTGAATTGCAAGAGAGCTCTCTATAAGACCACACCCTGTAAGTATCGCATTCCACAAACGAGTAGAAAAGACGCGCAGCGCCCCAAAAATGATGCCACAAGAGTGCCCAAAAAATGATGCCACAAGAACTAAAATGCTAGCTCTAAATTAAGTGAATTTTTCACTAACCTTACAATTATGAGATGGATATACAGTGTATATACATCTTAACTTAATATCAAAGGTTGGCAGCCGGGCCTCAAAAAGGACCGACGGTCCCGGTCCCGGTCCTTTCTGAAGATAGGACCTAGGAACGACTCGGTCCTCGGTCCTTATATATAAGTGAAAAATTTGGTTAAAATGAAATTAAAGACACCGGAAATCTTTAATTTTATTAACGTAAATTATAATTAATACAATACATAAATGATGAAAAAAAGTTAAGTTAAATGCTTGAGTTTCCCTTCAAGAAGACTAGCATTTCAAAATGGCTGTCACTGAGCCCTGACCTTTTCGGCTTGAGGACGTCCTTCCCCAAAGAGAAGAGCCTCTCCACGGCGGCACTGGAGAGGCCGCTTAAAAATGGACCGTCGCTCCTCATTTCGGTCCTCACTGAGAAAAGGACCGACTTACCCGCTCACGGTCACGGTCCTTAAAAAGGACCGAGTTCCTGGAATTCGGTCCTGCCCACCTTTGCTTAATATATACAAGCAATGCTGCATCAATCAGCTTAGTCATCATATCGCCTTGGGACAACAATGGTTCTTCCTCTTCTAGATTTTCTAACAATGCTCTCTGTATAATGATAATTAAATTTAACCGTTAAAACAATTTCTTTTATTGGACAGATTAGATTTAGTCTTGAAGTTCAAGCAGCTTTAAATGAAAGCTGAAAAAGCATTAAACTTTTTACATCTAAGTGGTCAGATCCCTAAGTTCAATGAATTAAATAAAGGGGCAGATTGGTTTTCTACTTTTTAGGTCCAAGTACCATTTCTGCTACCATATTTTTCTAAATACCACTGTTGAGTAAGGAAAGTGGTACCACCTAACGAAATCCGTACTTAAACCTCTCGCATTCGCGTATCACATGTGCGAATCACTGACTGAAACAAGTTATACATGAAAAAGATTGATTGTGGAATTGGAAATTTTAAAAATTTTAAAGTGGAGCTTCAAATTTAAAGAAAAAAAATCTGTAGTCATTGATGATAAACGCTAGAGTCTGGCGAAGAAATAGACTTCAGTGGAATTAAGATCCAAATTAGCCGAGACCAGCAAAATTTGGATTTCATTTAGGAAATATGGAAAACTATAATTTGAAGAATGAAATTTAAATTTCATACGAAAATTTTAATGGTAAATTATAACCTTTTCCATTCTCATAATGTCAATTAGGACTGCAACTCAGTCTTCAGGCATTCACTGCATTGCACTCTGTTGCAACCATTTACCCAAGGTAAACAGATGGCTTACTGATTTTCAGTTGATGGAGGGTCTTACATAGGAAAGGATCAGTTTAGATTTAGGTCAAAATGCGGAACAAGAGAAGCTATTGGTATTATGAGAATGATGGGAGAGAGAGTGCTGGAACATGATCAGGAAATGTTTGTTTTATTGACTGAAAAAGCTTTCGACAGATTCCAATGAAGGAAACTGATGGAAATATTGGAGAATATTAATGTTGGCTGGAGGGACCGTAGGCTAATAAAAATCTATATCTTGGGTAGACTGTGAATGTTAGAGTTGCAGGAGGAGAATCGGAGCCTGGATTGGTTGGGAGAGGGGTCAGGTAAGGATGCTCTCTGTCCGCCGTATTTAACATCTATGCGGAAGCAATGATAATTAATAGAAGGACTCTCAGATCTGGAAGAGGGAATCAGAGTGGGAGGTAAATTGGTCAATCTGTAAGGTTTGCAGATGACAAGGCATTTGTTTGTAGTACTGAGGAAGGACTGCAGAGAATGGTCAATAGCTTAACAACAACGGCGGAAGAATTCGGAATGGAATTAATGAGACCAAAACAAAGGTAATGAAAATTGCAAGAAGGAAAGCACAAATGAACCTAACGATAGGAAATCGGACCTTAGAAGAAGCTGAACAGTTTAAATATCTGGGAAGTTTATTAACCAACAATGGAGATTGCAATAAGGAAGTAAGATCTAGAATTGGTATGGGTAAGGTAGCTTTTGAGAGACAGAGAAGACTACTTACAGGTAAGCTCAACTTGAAGCTGAAGAAAAGGTTAGTAAAAAGCTTGATGTGGAGTGTGGTACTGTATGGATCAGAAACATGGACACTGAAAACTGGAAAGAAACTCCTGGAAAGTTTGAAATGTAGATTTGGAGAAGAATGCTAAAGATAAGCTGGAGGAACATCAAAGTAATGAGGAAGTACTGCAACAGGTGAGGGAGGAAAGAAGACTCATTAAGGTGACAAGAGAAAGACAGAAGAAATGGATTGGACATGTGTTGAGAAGAGAAGGATTGTTGAAGGAGGTGACAGAGGGTAGATATGAAGGTAGAAGGCCGAGGGGAAGGAAAAGGAAAGCATTGCTGAATGATTTGAAGGCAGGCAGGAGCTATCATGAGATGAAAAGGATAGGCAGAATACGATGGATGGGAGAGGGTCTAAACAAAATTTCAGAAAACCCCAGAGACACTTCCGACTTTTCATAGGCTTTTACTGTAAGGTAGTCAATTAAAATCGAAGGTAGTTGTCTGAAATATTAAAAAAAAGTGCAAATAATTAGTACGTGAGTAATAGTTGATTAAACTAGGTAGTCATAGGTTCCAAATTAGTGGGTAAACTCTTTACCTACTAATTTGAAACAAAAACTTGTTCTTGTTCTTGGAACAAGAAAAATGTTTAGTTTCATTAAAATTAAAATGTTTAAGACATTTTAATGAAACTAAACATTGTTTCTTCAATCGTACAGTTAATTTGTGGAATGGATTGCCAGCCAGCGTAGTTCAAAGTAATTCGGTCGAGTCCTTTAAGAAGACACTAGATGCTCATCTTACCTTAAACCCCCAGTTAGAAGCATTTGTTAGCGCATGGAAGTATTGTAGGATTTCACTCTAATTTAATTCCTTCCTTTAAAATTTTCGCTTTATCTTTAAACTAGCTGTTATGCCCAGCACTTGCTTGGGTGGGCTGATCACTAAATGACTATTTTTTATCTTTTCTCTCCTCTCAGCTCCCTCTTCAACAGTCTCTTCCATTCGCACAACCTTTTTAGCTTCATCTTTTTCTCTCCTCAAAACTCTCTCTTCATCAGTCTCTTCCATTCTCACAGCTATTCTAGCCTCTGTATCGCCCGCTCTTCTAGTCTCTTTTCTTTCAACAGTTTCTTTCATCCTAATAGATGAATTTAAAATTTTATTTTTTTCTCGCCTAATTTTCGCTTCATCAGAAGTTTCAATTAGACGTTTAGCGGTGTGGGGGTTATCATTCTCTTTTCTTATTAAGGTTTTTTCACGAGTTTCACGAAGCCTGAAAGATGAATGAAGTGCTGCATCTTAAGATCTCCTCGCAGCTTTTTCATCACAGGTCTCGCGTAGATAATTTTATTTTATGCTGTAGTATGCTTTTATGCATAAGTAACTGGGGGGCCTGCCAGAAATGAACGCAGCTATGAAAATCTTGAGCTTCACATTGTGTCAAAATTCGTGAAGCTTAAGATTTTCATGACTATAGTTTTATTGACTAAATAATTGAACCCCCAGTAATTGGGGACCGCAGGCCCCCAATTACTGGGGGTTCATCCAAAAACAAGCTTTTTCCGAACAGGGTCCCTCAAGGCTCTGTTATCTCACCAACACTCTTCAACTTGTACATGCATGACATTCCAACACCCATAGATAACAAGCTTACCTTATCATCATATGCAGATGACATCACTCTAACATCCACCCACAACAACATCGACACCGCTACAAATAACCTACATGCATACGGGGCTCCAATAAACCTTAGCCCCCCGCCCATGGCCTAAACCATTAGAGGTACAGTAAAACTAAATATACCTTACAAAAGAGAATTTAATCCTGCATTTAATGAGAAACAATTAAAACTTGGTGTTCCCGCCATTGGCTTCCAAGACAGCCTGAATTCGCTTTGGGTAGCTTGCCAAAAGTGACGTCAATAGATCTTGATCGTTACGCAAATTTGCTAAAACAGTTTCAATGTGTTGCGTCATTGTATCCTTCGAAAATCGATTTGCTGCACGTTCTTTAAACAAGAGACATTCAACCTTGTCCTTTATAACTGATCCAATGTGTTCACAGACGTTCAGGTCAGGAGAATTTCCTGGCCATTCTTCATTTCCAAAGAAATCGATCTCATGGTTCAGCAACAACTGTTGAGTGGCTAATGCCTTAAAGCAGGGGGCCTTATCGTGCAGAAGTGTGACCTGATCGACATCCATAACATTGTTTGGGTTTCTTAGAAAAGGAATGACATGCTGGGATAGAATAATATCAAGAAAATACTGTCCATCCCAACTCTGACCATTTCGCTTCAGCACCCACATGAGCTTCTTTGCAGTGAACAAAACAAACACACCAACACAGTCTGGACTTTTTAATAATTCGCGATAATGTTCATTGTCATCGATTTCATATGGTGGTGTGGCCCATACTCGATCATTTTGGTAGTTAGGCCGACGTGTTACGTAAACAAAAAATTCATCTGAGACAGCTAAATGCATGAAATCATCCACATCCCAATCTTCAAGATAATGGGCAAACGTTGAATTTTTCTTGGCTATGACGGTACAGTCGAATGATCTCACCACTAACGATCTTTCCTCTCAACACTGCGATCTCTCTAGAAGGTTTAGCACAGCTGTGTTTCCGCTTACGCTTACCGCTTTCAATGATGTCCTTTGTTTCCTGAGAGAGTGGCAAATTTGGGCGCCCAGATTTGGTTGTATCCATTTCACATTCATCCAGAGTTTTATTCCAATTTCTTTTGACGAAGTCCTCACTTCTTCGCAACTTTTTGGCAACCCATGAACTATTGAACGTGTTATAAAGGTGGCTCCAGCATCACGAGCTTCCCGAAATGTTATTGCTCGTATGCGATCTATTACACGTTGCCTCTCCGAATCACCAATTAATTGAGAAGCCATTATATTATCACTTTATCAGCTAGAGTAATTTTAATACCTGCAATAAATAAAGAATTTTATGTATTTTTATAATCACTAAAAACTATTTCGATATAAGTAAACATGTAAGCTGCAAATGGGGGGGCTAAGGTTTTTTGGAACCCGTTACATAAACAGTATACAAGACTGGCTCACACACAATAGACTCAACGTGGCGCCCGCAAAATCAACCATCACCTTGCTTACAAGCAACACAAAAGAACACCAGATAACTCCACAGCTTACACTAAACAACACCAACATTCCACACACTCACAGGACCAAAATATTTGGGATCACATACAACATATCATTATCTTTTGCAATCCACAACCAGGACATTAAAAACAAATGTACGTCAAGACTTAACACGCTTAGGGTACTAACAGGCACAAACTTTGGGCACCAGCTGGAAACAACATCACTCATATTCAAACAATATATTCGCTCAGTTATGGACTATGCTAGCCCATGCTGGGCACCCATTATCTCAAACACACACATAAACACCTTACAGACAATACAAAACAATGCATCTCGTATCATTACAAGATGCACTCAAACAACACCAATAGAACACCTGCACACACAAACAAAAATACTGAAAGTTAAGGAACATTTAGATATGAGGGGAACACAATTCATGGTAGCAGCGACAACTAACCCACAACACCCTTGCCACTATATGTACAATCATGCACCAACACCTCGCACCATTAAGGTAACACCAGACAGACATTATAACCAAATACTCCATTCCATACCACGCCCCACAGACATCACACAGTACAGAAAACACACACACACACACACACACACACACACACACCACACACACACACACACACACACACCTACCTAACCCACAAAGCACTGACACGACTCGGTCCGAATGCGGTCCTAGGTGCGAAGCCGCCACCCATTAACAGGTCAGAGATCAGCCTGAGCAGATCGGATCGAGTTGACTTAGCACGATTCTGATGTGGACATCACCCCAACTTACAGACATATAAACATAGACTAGACAACTCCACACACGACACCTGCCACCTGTGCCAGGATGCACCACAAACAATTGAACACATTATGACAGACTGTACCGCTCTAGCATAACATAGAACACAACACAACACATCACTAGTGCGCTGAACCTCTGGTTCACTCCGGAGGGGCGATCGGTTACCTGCGTGCCACCGGCTTGCTCGATCAGGGTGGGCTGATCGGCTAAACAACAACAACAACAACTGGGGTTCAGTTATTTGGTCAATAAAATGTTAAAACTAGTCATGAAAATCTTAAGCTTCACAAATCTCGACACAATGTGAAGCTCAAGATTTTCATGGCTGCGTTCTTTTACAGGCAGACAGGCACACAACTTGCTTTTATATAGTAGATTTCCTTCCTTCCTTTCAACCTCCCTTCTTTGCTTTACTTTAAAACTTTCACTTGTCTTTAAATGTTCTTGCATCTTTTAACGTTCCTTCTTAAACAGACACCCTCGTAGGGACTGACCGGTCTGTTGCTGTTTGGTGTCCTTTGTATTCTTTTGTATGTTGAAGGTAATAAGTATTTTACGAGTATATTATTTGAGCCAATTTGTTAGACCAGTGAAAGCCTAAAACACTTTTAACAAATGTATCTAAATTCTTTCACAACCACTAATTAGATGGGTAATCTTTTACTGATGGACCAGTAAGAATGTTGCAGTCCACCAAAATTAATTTTAATAAACATTCATCTATAAGCAAGACTTAAAATTACAAAGTCATTCTTTAATTATGGCGATTTCAAAAACGTCAATTTATTATTATTAAGTGCCTATGAACTTTGCAGGATTATAGTAGAAGGATTGGTTAACTTTGGTTTTGCTTCCGCCCGAATTGTTCATTCTGACGAAGGTCAAGCTTGTCACTCCACCTTAAACCTACAGTTTAACGTGGAATCCGAACCACGCCCCCCACGCCCAGCGTCTTACCCACTAGGCTACCCAGGGTACCCATTTATCTACCAACAAATTAATTTTTTTATTGTGTGAATGGATGAACAGCTGGGTTTTGCTTCGCGCCGCCTGCCGTCACCGGGTCTCGATCCCGGGGCCGATGGATTCGTAGTCAGCAATGCGGATATCAGATTGTGTATGAGTATTATTTTATTTATTTTTACAGGCGCACATGTCCTTTAGTTTACGATATTACGCGAGTCATGCGGGTAGTGTAACTTTTTATCACGGCCTCCAGTGTTTCAGGAGAAATGGAGATGGTTTCAAGTTCGGTCGCTGCTTTTTGGGCTTCCAGTCTACTGGATTTTCTTTGTAGACCCTGTCCTTTACGGGAGATATCTCTATAAGAAATTACAAGGACTGAGGTCAGATGATAAAGGAGGTCTTGCAAGACTACAATAGTGAAATTGAGAGTACATGTTAGATAAGATTATTGATGCCGGAAGTTTCATGCAAAGAGTCCAAAAACAATATTTGCTGTATGAAGTCTTCTGCTGTCCTGCTAAAACCAAACTCTGTCCATATCACTGTTTTCGCCCGTAAGAAACAGGCAGATACAGAAATGGACATTTGCTTCACTATTATACCAATGAAACTTGGGGTAAAGGGACGCTGGATGCCGTGATATAGAAATTACACCCGTATTCGTAAAGTAATTTTGCAAAGAGGAAGACACTTTTAGCATGCGTTTGCTTGTCAAAATTTCTTCAAAAACGCTTCCACAATAATTGTGCCGAGTTTCAGGAACGTAGAAGTTAATCCATTGATTTATTATTATTTTTGGAAGTGTGGCATACTTGAAGAATCATACTGTACATACGGAATGATTCGGTATTAAATACGCCAAGTATCTTTATAATAGTCCTTAGTTTTTCGAGGTCGACAAAGTCGGAAAGAAAAGGGAAGCATCAGTAAAAGGGAGGACAGAAATGGAAAGGAAAAGGCCACGAGTGAGCCGAGAATCTGTCTTGGAGAGTGAGCTCTCTAGTTCCATTGAGTGCAGTGGCGTACTAAGGGGGGTGCGAGGGGGGCGGTCGGCCCCGGGTGACAGCCAGGAGGGGGGGGTGCCATTGGGAGAGTTGAAATACCAGTACAAGTTTTCAAACTAAATGAAAAATTCGCCAAAGTAAGAAAAAAAAAAAAAATGTTCAAACTATTACAACAGCTTAATGTTAATTTCCACTATAAAATAAATTTTATTTTTATTGGCAATACAAAATTTACAAACGAAAAATTAAATATTTATAAAAATTACATCGAAAGGCGAACGTTTGTTGACGTTTTAGTCATCAGTTTGTTGAGCATAGTCAGCTGGCAGCAACTGACATTCCAAGTCTTGTTCACTTGACACTGTGACTCCACATACATGAGGTATGTTTCATTAAATAATTATGATAAAGCATAAAGTGCTGGTGTTTATAACAATATCATGGTACTTATACCAGTGTCCAGTAATTTTTGACAATGTGGTATCATAGTGATGTTTATAAATGCATCGTCGTGATGTTATAATACCCGGTAAATGCATTGTGGAGAGGGCCATTCATTATGCAACTACAAAGTGTGAGGAAATGGACATTTCTATGGAGAGAAGAGGGAGAGTAAAGCTCCGAAAAAGGATGCCAGGAGAGATGGCAAAGGATGCTGGTCTCACATTGCCAGAGGAAGTAAAAAGGGCTTTGTTTGAATGTCTTGATCGCGTTCATCAAGAATTGGAGATTCGTTCTAAGGTAATGGATCAAATTCTGTCAATCTTCGCTGTTATTCAGCCAAACACTTTGGTTGTTGCAACAGAAGAAGAACTTCGGAAGTATATTCTAAATTTGACTCAGATTTTCGATGAATTCTCTGAAGAAGATATCAGTGTGGAAATTGGACGACTTCGGAGGCATTTGGAAGCTGCCAAAATCAGCGTTGAAGAGGCAAAGAAATGGACAGCATTGCAGTTTCTGGAGTTTATTGTGAAATGGGATTTTTGTGAATCTTTGCCAAGCTTGTCACTGTGTTTGAGATTCTTTTTGACTGTCTGTGTGTCTATTGCTTCATGTGAAAGAAGTTTTTCCAAATTGAAATTGATAAAAAATTTCTTTCGCTCGACCATGAGTCAGACAAAATTGACAAATCTGGCTTTACTTTCAATTGAACATGAATATGCAAAGAAGGTGAATTTTGATGAGGTCATTGATCAATTTACAGAAATTAAGGCTCGAAAGCAGAGACTGTGAATCCTCTCTATTTATCTTTGAAGAATAGGCTGAGCGTTGAGACTGGATTTCCTGTTTTTTTTTTATAAAATAAAATGCAGTATTACCTGTTCACTGAATTTTTAATGTCCTGCATTTTTCTTATTTCCAATTTGCTTATGACAGTACTGTACTGTTTAAAAATCTACTTGCAAACATAATATATTTTTCTGTGTGTTTAAATTTCAAAATTATTTATGGGGGGTGCCAAAGGAAGTTTCCGCCCCGGGTGCCAAATACTTTAGGTACGCCCCTGATTGAGTGGTTTGTGGATCCGAACCCTGTGGCTTGCTAACCCTGCAAGAAGGCTAATAGGCTTTCTAGAAACATGGCAACAAATGCCAATGGGACGTCAGCACCTTCCACAGGTTGGAGAGACTCACTCACACCTGCGAGGCCATATATCATAAAAGAGGGTAGCCAGGAAAAACGAAAGGTGTAGAAATGCTTTTCACTCCTCCTCCAACCTTCAATCGTCCTCACTTAAGTTTTTGGCTTCCGGACCGAATAAATTAAAACAATATCCGAAGCCAGAAAGCTGATTTTACTTTACATGAACAAGAAGACCAATATTTTCTCATTTTTGTTTGACGAGTTGTTTAACCTCCTTCGCAGTATCTAAAGTCCTACCACGGATCTCTGGGTCTGCGTCCGGATAATGTAATGTCGCTGAACTGTATTTACTGTATTTAAAATCTGAGTGCCTATATCTATAAGTTTAAACGAAATATCGTAAGCCTTCACTGGGCCAAATTCGCAACTTTGGCAGATATTTACCAGATCTGGTGTCACATTTCAAGCTAAAATATTAGTTTCAGAATTGGAATCACTCTTTATACTAATAATACTATTATTAGGCTGCGTATTTGCGTCCGTTTTTCCTGTTTTCTATAAGATTTGAAGTAATTTCATTAATATTTTGCAGTCACTTCACTCCTCTTTTAGGAATCTGTGCGTAACTTCTTCCAAAATTCACATACTGGTCACTGGGTGAAATATTTCTTTCAAAATCTTTATGAAATTATTTACATATTGTGCGTGTGTGGACTGACTAGATAAAGAGGCTTTTGTAAGATTAAAAATAAAAATGTCCTGTACTTAATATAAGCATATTCCATACATATATGGGTCACGTTTAATATTCAAGTAGGAAGCCAATTTTTATATTGAAAATACAATATCTTTATTAAATGCACCCTCTTAACTGCATCGGTTTTTTAGATCATTCAAACCAAAGATAATTTTTGAGGTGGTGCTAATTTTATTTACTTATTTATACTCTTGATACGTTTTTTTAAGTGCATTTAATTAATTATTAACATATTCACTGCCAGTATTTTTGCAAGTTTCTACCCAACTACAAGGTCTCGCCAGAAGTTTAAACAAAAATTAGAAATAAAGATATCTCTAAACAAAATATACCAAAATAAAGCTTATAATGTATACGTTCAAGACGAGATTTCTCGTCTTTGGCGGTCACCTGATCTCTGTTAAATGACAAGATTTCTCGTCTTTGGCGATGAATGTGTTAATTGTCTGCAAATAAAAAGGAAAGTCCCATTGCATTAGAGAAGATAAAAACTCCAAGCTTCATTAAACATTTTCAATATTTGAAAAGTCTTGCTAGATCTGAAAGGGATATGGACTGAAAATGCTTTACTGAACAATTTGTTGGAATAGCACTTTTGCCTATTTTTGGTGCTTAGCCTTGCCCTTTTTTTCAACCTTTTCACCAAACACCACCGACGAAATTCTTTCTAAAATTAGGAATAACCTCGTGTGGTATATGGAGCAAAACAAATACAAATACAGTATTTCTGACGTCGGCGTTAGCCAGGATAAAATCAGTAACGTGAACGTTATGTAGCGGTCCCCGACCCAACATTGCCGTCGTCGTAAACTTTTATGAAAAATGCCACAAATTGGAATGATGCCATTCCAAATATTTCATATTTTGAAAGCTTTCGTGCCTTGTAGTCATTCTGCAGATTTTTGTGAAAATTGAAGCCGTGCTTTCTTTGCAACTTAAGCAAATTATTTGCAAGTATGACGACTAGAATTTTTTCGGCATATATGTGGTTAGGAGTGAAGTAATTAAATTACAAATATACCATTGTAATTATTACATATTTACAGACTGACTTCAGATTACAAAATCTTTACAAGTTTTGAAAATTGAAGATTCCTTTTTTGGCATACATGTGAATTTTTACTTTTTTTCGGCAAATATTCACGTTCCAAAGTACTGTTCTAATTTTTGCATATTTGTGAAGCTTTTCTAATATGTAGTCATTGGGCAAGATATATATTTTTTTCTAGGTTAAGCACATTTACTGCGATTAATGTTTTCCCCTAGTTCTTAAGTGTAAGTTTAGGGATGGGGTTTATTGCGTTTTCTGAAAGCTTATTATAATACTCTACAGAGGAGTGACAAAATTAAATAGACTGCAATGATTGCCCTTCAACTTAAACAATTAATAGAGTTATTGTGCAGTTCAACAATACCCGGAAAACAACAGTTACTGATCGCCCTGGCCGTCCAGGTTTATCTGAAAGAATGCTTTGTGCTGTCAGAAGACGCGCAGAAACGAACCTCGCCAAACTGCTGCTTAAGTGTCAGTCTAGTACCATGAGATGATATTGTCACGACATCCTATATACTATTGAGCTAAAATGTGTCTGTGTGTCTGTCCGCTTTCTTCGGAACCGTGCACAGACTAAACGGCACATCGGAAAATTCTGCAACCACCACCAACTGATAGCCCATGAGCTGCCGATGTGCTCTGTCAAGTTTCCCGGTCCTAGGTCACTCCACGGCCGAGCACGAGCTATTTAATATCTATTACAAGTGAATATAAGTAAGGGGTTCCAAAAAACCTTAGCCCCCCCCCATTTGCAGCTTACATGTTACTTATATCGAAATAGTTTTTAGTGATTATAAAAATATATAAAATTCTTTATTTATTGTAGGTATTAAAATTACTCTAGCTGATAAAGTGATAATATAATGGCTTCTCAATTAATTGGTGATTCGGAGAGGCAACGTGTGATAGATCGCATACGAGCAATAACATTTAGGGAAGCTCGTGATGCTGGAGCCACCTTTATAACACGTTCATGGGTTGCCAAAAAGTTGCGAAGAAGTGAGGACTTCGTCAAAAGAAATTGGAATAAAACTTTGGATGAATGTGAAATGGATACAACCAAATCTGGGCGCCCAAATTTGCCACTCTCTCAGGAAACAAAGGACATCATTGAAAGCGGTACGCGTAAGCGGAAAAACAGCTGTGCTAAACTTTCTAGAGAGATCGAAGTGTTGAGAGGAAAGATCGTTAGTGGTGAGATCATTCGACTGTACCGTCATAGGCAAGGTTTAAAGCCTTGGCATGAACTTCCAAAGCCAAGAAAAACTCAACTTAACATCGATGACAGAATGTGGTTTGCCCATTATCTTGAAGATTGGGATGTGGATGATTTCATGCATTTAGCTGTCTCCGATGAATTTTTTGTTTACGTAACACGTCGGCCTAACTACCAAAATGATCGAGTGTGGGCCACAACACCAGATGAAATCGATGACAATGAACATTATCGTGAATTATTAAAAAGTCCAGACTGTGTTGGTGTGTTTGTTTTGTTCACTGCAAAGAAGCTCATGTGGGTGCTGAAGCCAAATGGTCAGAGTTGGGATGGACAGTATTTTCTTGATATTATTCTATCCAGCATGTCATTCCTTTTCTAAGAAACCCAAACAATGTTATGGATGTCGATCAGGTCACACTTCTGCACGATAAGACCCCCTGCTTTAAGGCATTAGCCACTCAACAGTTGTTGCTGAAACATGAGATCGATTTCTTTAGAAATGAAGAATGGCCAGGAAATTCTCCTGACCTGAACGTCTGTGAACACATTGGATCAGTTATAAAGGACAAGGTTGAATGTCTCTTGTTTCAAGAACCTGCAGCAAATCGATTTTCGAAGGATACAATGACGCAACACATTGAAACTGTTTTAGCAAATTTGCGTAACGATCAAGATCTATTCACGTCACTTTTGGCAAGCTACCCAAAGCGAATTTAGGCTGTCTTGGAAACCAATGGCGGGAACACCAAGTTTTAATTGTTTCTCATTAAATGCAAGATTAAATTCTCTTTTGTAAGGTATGTTTAGTTTTACTGTACCTCTAATGGTTTAGGCCATGGGCGGGGGGGGCTAAGGTTTATTGGAGCCCCGTACTTCGAAAACGATACCCAGGTTGAAGAGCACTGTATAATTACACAATCTTCCAAGCTAGTAGTATGACCTCAAAATGTTCGAGTGCATATATGCAATTGCAATGTTGATTAATTGTTGCAAGGTGCCAGCCCCCTTCCCCCCTGGGGGTAATGGGGGAAGGGTGGGGGTGGGGGTAAATGGGGAGAGAGGGGTGGTGGTAATGGGAGAGAGCAGTTTGGTAGTCCCGATAATAGTTTGGTAGTCCCGATATACAGCTAGCTGTGACATATACTGCTACCTGCCCGGAGGGCGATAGCGAGTGATAGCGAGCTACCGCTTGTAGACTACTATTGCAGTGCATGATCACTCCTCGCGACATTTCCCATCGGAAATAGTCATATGTGATTCTGCCTTTTTGAACATCGTAATCTTCTTGGATGAGTCTCGGTTTGCTTCATTTTTAGACAGTGAGCGTGTGTGGGTATGGAGACGTTCATCCCAACAACTTCCTGTTAGGCAGGGGTATTTTCTTTGATGGTGTAGGGTGCAATTTGGACCAATGTTTGAACAGAGCTAATGGTCTACACAGGAACTATTAATTCAGCCAAATGTGTAAAGTTCATAGAAGAGAGGCTGCACTTCATTTATTCCAAAGAAAATGTATCTCCACACCAAAGTGTATTCGTGGAAAATGGAGTCCCAGCTCATACTGCTCGTGCTACGCAAAGATGGCATTACAGCCATGGAATTGAACATTTTGCATGGCCAGCTCAATCCCCGAATATGAATCCAGTGGAACATGTGTGCTAGGTCATCAAAGAGCGGCACGAAAGCCTACATCCAGAGAAAGCCCCGTCAATACCATAAAAGAATGGGCTCTAATATATCGAGAACAAATATAGCTCATCAATGGAATGTGTGAGCTTTACATAATTCAAAGGAAAAAGCAACACGATTCTAAATATACTGATTCAATAAATTTGGTATTATTTATTGACTTACATTATCGAATCAAAAACTTTGGGAAGACGAAATATATGTATTTACTTTGTCACCAATCTGTAGTTGTAATGCGTGTATTCAGTCAGTGAACTTAGGATATGTACTGTATTACTCAGTCGTGTGTTTGTTTGTTTTCACTATAAAATGTTATATGTTGGTTTTCAATTATTTTGAGAGCCCAGTAAAACAAAAAAATTTTAAAATAAAGTTTCAGTAAATATGTTAAAATTATTATGTATTATTTCCCCGACCAAATAAATTTGGAGGGGCCATGCTGGATTGCACTTCGTCCGTCTGTTCGTCACATTTTCGTGTCCACGCTATAACTCTTGAACCGCTCAACACAAATTGATGAAACTTCATACACACTCGAATCATCATAAGACGAAGTGTTATGAGCAAGAATCAGGTTCCTGCATCAAAGGTTAAAGTCACAAATAAATGTCAAAAGTCAAATGGAGATTTTTCGTGTCCAGACTATAACGTTTAAACCGCTCAACATAAATTAATGAAACTTTACAAACGCTTGGATCATCACAAGACTATTTGTCATGAACAAGAATTAGGTAATTCCCTCGAAGGTCAAAGTTGCAAATAAAGGTTAAAGGTCAAATGACTCTCCATGCCGTAACTTTTAAACACGTTTGCATTAATTGATGAAACTTCACACATGGATTATCCCAAGACGATGTGTTGCAAGCAAGACTCGGGGTCCCTATATCAAAGGTCATCGTCATAAATGTAGGTTCACACCATATCTTTGGAACCACGTAACATGAATTGAAACTTCACACACATATGAACCATCACAAGACGACATATCGTGAGCAAGAATTAGCCTGCATCGAGGGTCAAGGTCACAAATAGAGGTCAAAGGCCAAATGGGGGTTTATACTGTAACTTTTAAACCTCTCTACATAAATTGGTGAAACTTCCCACACATATGGATGATTGTAAGAGGATGTGTACTTTTTTAGCAAGACAAAGCCTTGTCAATGTCAAGATCACAAATATAGGAGGGGGATTGATGTCATTCCGACACGGTTCGTGTTTTATCAGTACAGAGTTGCCTTTCAAATTAATAATAATAATAATAATAATAACAACAACAGCAGTCAACGGCTTCAAATTTATTCCATTCATATTTCTCATTCAAATGAAAATCACGGAATGGAATATAAGAAACAAATAAGAAAGGCTGGTTGAGAGTTTATAGAACTATTAACTGTGATATCATCACGGTGTCTGAAGGCAATTAAGTGGTTTGTATTATGTAAATAATTACGTACAGGAAAAGATTTAATTGAAATTCAGAAACCACATTAAAAATTCATATGAAGTTAATCGCCTTGAGATTGTTTTTTAACCAAAACTAGAACGGCCGCAATTTATTTTAAAATTATTCATAATTCTTTAAAAGACTTTTCTGAATACCCGAGTAATTGGATTAACGCGTTTTACAGAATGAGTACTTGCGATAATTATCGGCACAATTTGAAGGGGTTTAGCCTAATTATATAGCAAAAGCAGCCCTTAGTATTATAAATTAACTCCGTAAACTCTGAAGTCTGAAAAATTCGTCCTGCAAAACGGCAAATCTTTTTTTGTGTGCATAATAATAAAAAACGTTAAAAAGAACAGAACAAGAAAAACACAAAAAACAATTACCATTAAAACTTCAAAGTTAAAAAACAAAATATTTAGCGGCAGCTCTTAGAAGGAAGGAAGAAAAATGTTATATATATATATATATATATATATATATATATATATATATATGTTAACCCCTCCGTCTATGGCCCTGGGGTGGTTCGGATTGACGGGGGTTCTGGTTTAGGAGGCAAGCAACGGATAGGTGCCTTGAAGTGGTTTTTCTTCTATGTTACTCTCCGAGTTCTTCTATAGTGGCTCGGAGGACTCTGGTAGATTTGCAATCTAAATGCTGAAGGTTCTGGATTCTTCTTATAGCGTATCCGGAAAGTTTTCTAAGTTTTTCTGAAGAGAGCAAGGCTCGAAGGGGACAATAAAAAGTTTCTTCACTGTAAATTTACTGCTAAAAATACAGGTAGTGCTCAGCCTCTGAATTAGCTTCTGAATGACAATGGATGAATTTGAATGGGTTTATATACCCAAAAACTGCTAACATTATTATTATTAAATGCTAAGAAGGCTGTATTATTTTTGCACAATATTTGAAAATAAGTAAATTTTTTAGCTGTGGTAAGGCTTGAACGAGTAAACAAAATATTTGAAGACGAAACCATATTTTTATCTTAAACCGCGACTTTTCAGATCTGATGTTATCATGATCTGCCAAGTTAACTAAAAGTGGAAATCGGACTATGCATCTTTACACTAAAATATGCATATGAGTGAAATTTTAAGGTTTAAGATGTACAATTTTAATGCTTAGGCAAGACATGATCTCATTGTTTATAACGAAAGAGAGTGTATACAAAATGTGAACATTGCAAAGCTTAACAGGATTCCTTATTAAGCGAAATCTAAAAAATGATTATGAGATTTTAAAAAACAACAGGTCACCAATTATTTAGCAAAGTAGAAAGTGAATCAAATATTTTATCCAAACTCGCGTTGGGCGATTTTGGTCCTTATGTAAAAATGAATACACACACGTACATACATATGAGTATAGGCATTATATAAAGTTAAATATATAAGATTATACATGAACCATATAACACATGAATTTTAAAAATGGATACTTTTTCTTACAATGGATACAGAGACTATATAAATGAATACAAGAATTACATGAAGGATAAGATAATATAGGAATATGGGAATTATTTATGGTTCATTTTTACAGGGCTCTTTCCTCTAGAATGATATTAATATAATAACGTAACATCCTAACTAAGGCTAACTAGATGATAACTATTGGTTTTATAATACAGATTTATATATACAACATAAGTCGGGTGGTTTAAGTCTAGTTCACGTGGTCTGGGTACGCACTCTTGGTCGTGCATAAATAGTTTCATGTTCCGTGTCACTGGGTTTTCTTTGTTCCCAGAATGATCTTTTCATCACAAATACACCGAGGATAATAGCACACACAATAATGATACTAACGGCAGATGTTGAGAAAATGGTTACCGGTTGTAGTATTTGTAAGAGGTTGTTTTGGTTATCATCCGAAATTTTAAACCGGCTCAATTGATCATTCCATTCAGGGGCATGCAGTTCGGGTAGGATGGTTACAGGTTTTATGGAGAGATTTAAGATCTCTATGACGGGTTTAAATTTAATTTGCGACGGAAATGGGTATGAGTTATTAAGGGTAACCTTATACGGGTTGTATATTTGGAGGGCTTTTGAACGCAAGGAGCAACCAATTGGTAGCCGAATAATCATAGGGATTGTAATGAGGGAATAATTTGATGGACACTCGAGGGTAGCGGCAGTCCTGTTCGCGAAGGAAACCCAGATGTCTGGTCCAATTCGTAGTTGGATGGTTTTAGGGGAATGAAATTTTTTAAATGAACATACGGGGGCATGCCGGTCACGAATTAAATCGACAAAGCAAGACCTAGTAGTGGGAAGAATAACTGGTTTGAGTGGAGGGCAGATGAGTTGTTTATTTGGTTGCGGGAATCGGCAATGCCGGACGTCGCTATCTGACATCATAGAATAAGCTGATAGATCTTTGGTGAGGAAAAGGTAAGGTGGTACGGTGGGTAAATACAATCGATAGACATTAGAGTTATTTTGGTAGGGTGTTGGGAAAGGGTGAAATCTATATACGTCATAAGTGAGGAAATCGAAAAATGGTATAATTATGAGGTATGTGTAGGGGCGTGGTCCATGTACAGTCCAGGTGTATTCTAGAAATTGAGGGTAATTAGTGTGGTTGAGTGGGAATATGGGTGATAATTTTTATTCATTTCTACGCCTTAAGTTATACGGAGCTGGGGGTAGTTGTGTGGATACTTGTGTGGATACTTGTGTTGGTGGGCGAAGGGGTCGGCCTCGTTTTGGTGGCAATGGGGGTCGACCGTTGAGCTCGGATTCTGAGCGGGTTCGTTTCTTATGTGAAGGTTCTAGTTCACGTGGGTGATGCATTTGCGGGCGGTATGTCGGGTCCGTGCGTCGATCATCAATCGGCGAGGGTGGTGACAGAGGAGATGGTGGAGTTGGAGGAGATGGTGGAGTTCCACTGAGTGATTCTCTCGAAGGGGTTTCTCCAGGGTCTGGGTCCGATGGGACGCTTGGCTCTGGGGCCTCCTCTTGTTCAGAGATTGCCTCGAGTAATGGTGGTATTACGAGGTACCAATCTTCGTCATGGGTAGCGGTTCCCGCGGTGACTACTTCAGTTTTTTGATCCCTGCCCGATTTGTTAATATCTTGACCTTTTGAAGGATAGGCGGCTCGAACGCCTGGCAGCTGTTTTTTGGGAAGGTGTTGCTCGGAAGCTATCTTCAAATTGTCAGCGTGAATGATCTTTAGTTTGGAATGATCCCGGAGGTCGAGGATTTCATAACGATTTTTTCCGAGGTCTTTCATAATCCTATATGGGCCATCCCATTTCGGGTATAATTTGCGATGAGCCCCTGGCGGTTTCACGCTCTTCAGATAACATCGCATACCAACGATTATAGTCCGTTGACGGGGATGACGCCTATGTTGTTCTTGCTCCATCTGTTGGTTTCGTTGGTCGAGGGCATAGCGGATTATGTCAAAAATCTTGAAAGATCGTTCAGCTAGTTGCTGATTTGCTTCTGCCATTTCGGAAGATGTTAGGACTGCCGGGTCGGTTTGGTCGGGCAAATCAAAAGGTAGACGCTTGTCGTAGTGATATAGAACGAAATGAGGGGTGTCCCCGATGGACACATTATAGCCATTGTTGATGGCTGTTTGTACCATGGGAAGGGAATCATCCCATGTACGGGAGGATGCATCGACAACGTGGCGCAGGGCTTCCAAGATCTTTCGATTGTGTCTTTCCACTAAGCCGTTTGCCTGCGGGTGGTATGCCACAATGTGTGTATTTTTAATTCTACACATGTTACAAAGTGACTCGAACAGTTTGGAAGTGAAACTACGGGCGTTATCCGAGATTAGGATGGAAGGAGTGGTATGGTTTTGGATGACGCGTTCCACTAGGGCTCTTGCCACAGTTTCCGAGGTCTGATCTGGAATGGCGGCTACTTCGCTGTAACGCGAGAAGTGGTCCGTAAACACAATGATGTACTGATTTCCCTTTGATGTTTTGGGAAATGGTCCCAGTATATCCATTCCAGTTCTTTGCCAGGGCCTCTGGCATACTGGATATTTATGCATTGGAGCGGTGGATGGTACGTTGCCCTTATGCTTTAAACACGACGGACATTCGGCGATGTATTCATGTACCGTTCTGTTCATCTCGGGAAAATGGTATCGCTCCAAAAGACTTTTGATGGTGCGATCCGGCCCCATGTGTCCATAAAAAGGTGAGTCGTGACAAAGTCCAATGGCTATATCAACGAGATCCTTTGGTATCTCCACGAGGTCGTTTCCATCTTCGTTCCTGAAATGTACGAGCCCATCTTTGAGGTTACTGTTCTTTTACCTTCGATGGTTCCTTTTGTTCCAGGCGCGCCCGAAGGTTTTGGGTGTGTTGGTCCTGTTGTTGGGAGTATTGCAGACACTCGTAGTCGAACACAGGAAGAAGTCCTATTTTATTCACTCGGGCGTCGGGCTTGAGTCTCGACAATCCGTCTGGAATAACTTGCAGTTTTCCCGGTTTGTATACGATTTTCGCTGCAAAATCCTGAATCAACAGAGCCCATCTACTCAATCGTCCTTCAAGTAGCTTGTCCTTGAAGAGGTACGTGAGTGGCTTATGATCAGTCTTGATGGTTACATCGTAGCCATAGACGATATTTCGGAATTTTTTCAAAGCCCAATATACCGCTAGGGCCTCTCGGTCCGTAGTGGAATAATTCCGTTGAGGTGCAGAGAGAAGTTGACTGGCATAAGCAATGGGTAATTCCACACCGTCTACGTCCTGTAACAGGACGGCTCCTAGTCCATAGGAGGAAGCATCTGTGGCTATGATGAAGGGTCTTGTGTAATCAGGATATTGTAAAATGGGATGACAGGTTAGTTTATTAATTAAAGTTTCAAAGGCATGTTGGTGATCGGATTCCCAGTTAAATTTCGAATTTTTCTGGAACAAATTAGTAATGGGTTTAGCAATATTCGAAAATTGGGGGATAAAGTTCCGATAGAATCCGACAAAACCAATAAATGCACGGGCGTCGTCGATGGTCTTGGGTACAGGGTACCTTTCCAGGGCTTCGAGTTTGGCTGGATCAGGTTTAATTCCTGTGGACGAGAGTAGGAATCCTAGGTATACCAGGGATTCTTGTAAAAAATTGCACTTTGCAAGCTTCAGTTTAAGGTGTGCTTTTCTCAAATGTGATAGCACATTATGAAGGCGTTGAAAGTGTGTTTTTATGTCCGAACTATAGACGATAATATCGTCAAGATACACGAGAGCTTCGACACCTAATAGGTCGGAAAGGACTATATTCATCAACCTAGAGAAATTAGCAGGCCCATTTCGGACTCCGAAAGGTAAAACCTGGAATTCGTAATGGCCTCGGTTAGTGGAGAAAGCAGTCACTGCCCGAGATTCGGGACTGACCTCCATTTGCCAATAACCTGATGCTAAATCGAGGGATGAAAAAAAATTCGCTTTCCCTACGTTCAGAATTGTTTCCTGCATGTTTGGAATCGGGAAACGGTCTGGGATGGTAATGTTATTCAGGCGTCTAAAATCTATACAAGGGCGAGATGTTCCGTCCTTTTTGGAGACGAGAATCATAGGAGCGGACCAGGGACTAGCTGAAGGCTGAATGACATCCTGCTCCAACATGTCCTTGATGTGTCCTCAATAGTGACTAACTGAGAATGTGGAACCCGATAGGGAGGAATGAAAATGGGTTTGGAATTGGGTTCCAACTTGATTTCAAAAGGGACCAAATTAGTTCGGCCCAGAGGATCTCCGGTTAGGGCAATCACATCTTTATTTCTTATCAGGAAATCGAGAAGTGATTCCATTAGTTTGGGATCCTGTAAAGCTGGTGACTCCTGAAGGGAGTGCTTCAGACATTTCTTATATTCTTCTTTTAATATTGAAGGCTTTAATTCTAAGGAACTGGAAACACGATTTATCGTACTGATGGGGAAATCTGAATCTATTTCTACTGTGGAAACAGTTCCTATTTTCTGATTTGAAGTTAATTCTATAGATCTTTCTCCTTTGTTTAAACAAACAACAGGGATAGCTGAATTCTGACTCTGACTAAGGACTTGGGCAATAAGAACATCTCTTTTGAAATTACTTTTCTCTGTAATCAGAGTACGCTCTGACTCTAATAATTTTCCTTGACTGTTAACTACTTTTGCTAGGAAACAAATCTTCTCATAAGGTGCTACTGTTATATGCTCGGTAGGGCATATGAAAAATTGTGAATCTGATTCTGGTTCGGCGACTAAAATTTGCCTTATTGGCTGAACTGAAGCTGGCTGACTGGAAACTGACTGACTGGAAACTGGCTGACTGGAACTGACTGACTGGAAACTGGCTGACTGGAAACTGACTGACTGGAAACTGACTGACTGGAAACTGACTGACTGGAAACTGACTGACTGGAAACTGACTGTCTGGAAACTGACTGTCTGGAAACTGCCTGGGTTGATCCAACTGGATTCAACAACTGGAACTGATTACCCTGGGGTCTGATTTCTGGAGCGGTTGTCCCTCTGGATGCAACCGGCCGACTTGATCTGCTATCAAGTAGAGGGGGTTTCCTATTTCTTTCGGAAATCTGAACTGAGCTAAGTCTATTAGCATTAAGTTGTCTGTCATCCTCGCGGAGATGGTGTGTCCTATTTCGACACTTTACTAACTTTCCGGCTGGGTAAATCTCCCATTGATTCCGGTTAAAAAAATCCATCCCTAGTAGGATGTCTGTCTGAAAGGTGGCGACTGTGTCCACTATACAACATTTCGCGGGGTATACCGCGTTTCCAATTTCTAAATATAACTCAATTTCTCCATATGTGGGTATGGGTGTGCCCGTAACTCCTCTAAGTTGGCAGGATGGTGCCTTAAGTTCATATTTATAATTGGTACTCTCTAGTAATTCATCTACGCATTGTTTCTTAATTAACGTTGCGTGTGCTCCTGTATCTAGGAGAGCAGTTAAATCTTGGTTATCCGTACTACAATTTATTATTAAATCTAAGAGGTCCGCACCTATTATCCTGATGGGGAGTTTGTGTGCGTATCTGGGCTTACTACTGTAATTTAGGAGGGAGGAGGTTGAACTGCTGCCTCCAATGTAGGGTCTAAAAAAGGGATCACATGGTCTTCTATGGGAGGACCTGGATCATATTCTACGGGGATATCATACGCTGAAGGGTGTTCTTGAAAACTGTTCTCTGGGGAAAATGATTCCTCCCCGGGTACTTCTACGTACCGAACTAGTTGACCTTGCTGGTTGTATTGGGGTTTATACATGGGGTAAGAGTGTGGGTGACCCTGTGGTCGTGATTTATTGGGTTGGTAGTTCGACTGAGGCTGGGAATGGACTGGTTTCTGGGGATTGGTTGACTTTTGGGATACGTTTTGGGGACGTGGTTGGTTTGGTTTCTGAAAGTGGGGTCTATACCCTGCAGGGGCTTTATCAGCACACTTTTGGCGATGACCATGTTCGTGACAGTGGGAGCAATACGAGGGGTAATTACATTGACTTATCATATGCCCGAAACTATCACAGTTAAAACACTGTGGAGGAGGGCGTGTATTCTGGGTTTGGGGGGCTTGTTTCTGGGGTGTTCCCTGTATTTGCCTTGGTTTATATTGTTGTTGTTGTTGCTGTTGGTATTGGTGTTGTGGCTGCTGCTGAATATACTGTACAGGGGTTTCTCTACCCTTTCGGTAGGTTTGGTTTGCTAAATCGGGGTGATGTTCCCGTGTTTTGTTTATGGCTACACTGACAGGTTTGTCAACATTTAAAAACTCCTGAAACTTTTTTTTAGGCGCTCCGGGTAAGTTTTGGTAAATGGTTGTGGCTACTATTAGATTTCTTTGTTTCGAAGTAAAAGTTATGCCACATGCATTTTCTGCGGCCCGGAGGGCTTCTCCTACAAGTTTGTGTGTACGTGTAATAAAATTGTTTAAATCCTCGTGTTCCTCTTTCTTCCATTTAACTTGGAAGACTGCTTCTAATGTGGCTAAGGGTTGTGCAAGGGTTATTTCTTTAAAAAATTCTAATAGGTTTTGTTTAAAATCGTCCCATGTTATAGCTTCGCTAATTGATGGGACGTAAGTGACTGTGTCATGGGCATTTCCCTCTTTAGGGTCAATAAATCTTTTTGCTTCTCTGATTTTTATATCCATCGGTAATATTCTCGCGTAAGAAATGTTGCTCTAAAGACTCAACCCAAGGTCTTACGCGCGGTTCAACAAAACGATTATCTATGGTCCCCTTAAAAATTAAAACAGTATGAGGAAGATTTACTAATCTGCCTAAGTTAATATATGCTGGGGCGGGGGTTTGAGACTGAGACATACTGACTTGTGTGTTTGGAATATGTTTGAAGGGCGCGGGGTAGGTGGAAAAATGGGTGTAGGTAATTCTTCGATGTCAGAAAGCGCACCGTCTGAATCGCTCATATGTGAAGGTACTTATTAATGTTCTAATTAGGTCTGCTTGACCGATCTTAATTCATGGAATGATCACTTAAGGGGTTTTCCTAACTACACTATCTAAAAAAAATAATGCACAACAATTTGCCTAACTCGGGGAAAATTTGAAAAGATTGCAAACAAAAATAAAAATGTAAACAAAATTTCACTCAAATGTACGTGATGGTATGGTAATACTATGTTTGGTACATTAAATAAAATTATACTATACTAGAATAGTGAAAATAACTGTGACAATACTGTTTTCAATAAAAGAGTGTATCACTGGTGTCTGTAGTGTTCACTGTGTTTTTTGTTAATTCTGGCTCAATACTAAATATTAATTGTTAATAATAATGACTTTTCAAATGTTTAGAAATTATTTTAAAAAAGAGTTTTGTACTTAACAAGATTCCTATGGCGAAATCCTTTTGAGGTGTGTCCTGAAGACGTGTCTGGCTGGCCACTTGTTCCTAGATGAAAGTAGGCGTGAAGAACTTGGAGTCGTAACGCACCGGTTCACGGGTGGATGTGACGAACTCGAAGTCGTGACACGCCGGTCAACTGGGTGTTGGTTCTGGTTCCAGGGTCTGGAAGACTGGAAGAATCCTGGAGTCGTGAAGATCCTGGTTAAAGGGTCTGGAGGACTGGAAGAATCCTGGAGTCGTGAGATCCTGGTTAAAGGGTCTGGAGGACTGGAAGAATCCTGGAGTCGTGGAGATCCTGGTTAAAGGGTCTGGAGGACTGGAAGAATCCTGGAGTCGTGAAGATCCTGGTTAAAGGGTCGCCAGTTGTTAACCCCTCCGTCTATGGCCCTGGGGTGGTTCGGATTGACGGGGGTTCTGGTTTAGGAGGCAAGCAACGGATAGGTGCCTTGAAGTGGTTTTTCTTCTATGTTACTCTCCGAGTTCTTCTATAGTGGCTCGGAGGACTCTGGTAGATTTGCAATCTAAATGCTGAAGGTTCCGGATTCTTCTTATAGCGTATCCGGAAAGTTTTCTAAGTTTTTCTGAAGAGAGCAAGGCTCGAAGGGGACAATAAAAAGTTTCTTCACTGTAATTTACTGCTAAAAAATACAGGTAGTGCTCAGCCTCTGAATTAGCTTCTGAATGACAATGGATGAATTTGAATGGGTTTATATACCCAAAAACTGCTAACATTATTATTATTAAATGCTAAGAAGGCTGTATTATTTTTGCACAATATTTAAAATAAGTAAATTTTTTAGCTGTGGTAAGGCTTGAACGAGTAAACAAAATATTTGAAGACGAAACCATATTTTTATCTTAAACCGCGACTTTTCAGATCTGATGTTATCATGATCTGCCAAGTTAACTAAAAGTGGAAATCGGACTATGCATCTTTACACTAAAATATGCATATGAGTGAAATTTTAAGGTTTAAGATGTACAATTTTAATGCTTAGGCAAGACATGATCTCATTGTTTATAACGAAAGAGAGTGTATACAAAATGTGAACATTGCAAAGCTTAACAGGATTCCTTATTAAGCGAAATCTAAAAAATGATTATGAGATTTTAAAAAACAACAGGTCACCAATTATTTAGCAAAGTTGAAAGTGAATCAAATATTTTATCCAAACTCGCGTTGGGCGATTTTGGTCCTTATGTAAAAATGAATACACACACGTACATACATAGAGTATAGGCATTATATAAAGTTAAATATATAAGATTATACATGAACCATATAACACATGAATTTTTAAAATGGATACTTTTTCTTACAATGGATACAGAGACTATATAAATGAATACAAGAATTACATGAAGGATAAGATAATATAGGAATATGGGAATTATTTATGGTTCATTTTTACATATATATATAATTCACCGAAAATGTGTGTCTGTGTGTGTGTGTGTGTGTCCCCGCAGAAAAAACTTTTACGTTTCTGAACCGATTTCGACCAAACTTCGTATGGTGGATGGGGATGATGAGTAATGAACGAAAATATATGTGTGACCAGCCTTCCCACCCCCTACCCCACCAATTACTGGACCCGAAGGTCCCAGCGCCGCGATAAAACTAGAGAAAAGAACGCAGCCATGAAAATCTTGAGCTTCACATTGTGTCAAAATTTGTGAAGCTTAAGATTTTCATGACTATAGTTTTATTTGAAAATCAAATTGGTGAATAAATTTAGAAAAGAACTAGCAAAAGGTCGGCACTACGCGCCGATTTTGCTAGATCTGCGGTGCTTCGGCTGAATTGTGGGTCTACGGCGTATTTTATTTTGAACATCAGTAGCCCTTTATCTGGATATCATTCCTATTCCTCTCACCTTGGGCCTCAGTAATTGGGGTGCCTGCGACCTTCCAGTTACTGGCAAACCAATTATTCATTCAATAAAACTACAGAAAAGAACGCAGCCATAAAAATCTAAAGCTTCACAAATCTTAATACAATGAGCTCGGATTTGAAGCCTAAGATTTTCATGACTGCGTTCATTTCTATAGTTTTATTGACCAAATAACTGAACCGACAGTAAATGGGGGCCCTGCGGCCAGCCAAATCATAGTTTTCATTGTTTCGAGTGCATCAATAATATTGTTAGAGTGTTCCATTAGTTGTGATAAGCATGATCTTCCTGACCGGAATCGATGTTGGTTATCATTTTTTTTTCTGAGTTTCTCCATTAACCCCACCCCCTCCCCCATTACCCCACCCCTCTCCCCAATACCCCCTCCCCCACCCCCCCCCATTTACCCCACCAATCTTTTTTTCTGAGGAGTTTCCCCATTAACCCCACCCCCTCCCCCATTACCCCACCCCCTCTCCCCCAAAAACCCTCCCCACCCTCTCCCCCATTTAACCCCACCCTTCCCCCATTACCCCCAAGGGGGGAAGGGGCTGGCACCTTGCAAAGGATTTACTTTAATTTTTTTTTGGTTACATATATATATCGCATCTATTTTTCTGAGTTTCCCCATTCACCCCACCCCTCCCCCATTACCCCACCCCTCCCCCATTTTGTGCCAAAATTATGATTAAAAATGAAGAAATGGGAAGAACTGTACCCCTAAAAGGAGGGGGCAGGATTTATGTTAGGGATTTTTTTTTAGCAACGGCACTGCACAATAAAAAGACGCATCGAATGGTGAAAACCGCATTGTTCTACACCAATTGTAGCGACCTGTAGGTGTGCGCAAAAACAGTTACATATATATGTATATATGAAAATTATTTCACGAAAGTAACACGTGAAAAATATTTATGATGAATAAAACCACGAATGAAAGGAAACAGAATGGTGCTCAAGCGCTTTCGTCTAATGACATCCTCAGGAACACTGAAGTACATAAAGGGTTACAGCCTATATATAGGCTACAGAAAAAAAACAAAAAACTATACATATATATACAGGGTGTCCGAGAATTATCTGTACAATTTTTGGCTGTTATTAAATGTCAACCATGAAGTGTAGAAATTCCAGTGTTGTCCCATTTTACAGAGAATCTCATTAAGTTTTTTCTGATATCACGTTTTGACAAGTTTTTTAGAAATGTACGCGGGTGACAGACATTGATGATTTAAAAGCAAGAATCACAGCTGCTATTGAGCGAATTGATGTGGATATGCTGCAGCGTACATGGCAACATTTGGAGTATCGATTGGATGTTTTGCGAATCACTAATGGTGCACTTATCGAATGTTTGTAACAACGTTACTTTAATAAAAGAAACTTTTGAAAATACAGATTCTAAATAATCTTGGTTAAGAATTTTACGTGTGTTATCAAGAATTTTATTAAAAGATGAAATTGTACAGATAATGTTCGGACACACTGGAATTTCTAAAAAACTTGTCAAAACTTGGTATCAGAAAAAACTTAATGAGATTCTCTGTAAAATGGGACAACACTGGAATTTCTACACTTCATGGTTGACTTTTAATAACAGCCAAAAATTGTACAGATAATTCTCGGACACCCTTTATTTTTTTTTTCTATAACATTGGTTGGAAACAATTAATTTGATCTTGTGCTAATCTTGTGCTAAAAATCGGTAGTTTTTCCTTACAAATTTGTATGCTCCTCCCACAATCCTTTAATGTTTAATAATTTTTTAATTTTTTTTTATCTCTCCGTTTATTGTGTATATATATATATATATATATACTGTATATATATACAATAAACGGAGAGATAAAAAAAAAATTTAAAAATTATTAAACATTAAAGGATTGTGGGAGGAGCATACAAATTTGTAAGGAAAAACTACCGATTTTTAGCACAAGATTAGCACAAGATCAAATTAATTGTTTCCAACCAATGTTATAGAAAAAACAAAATAATAAAATAAAAAAATACAAATTTATACTGGAAATCTGCCCGGGTTTTAGCACTTTGCCCTTCTTGTTTAGGTTCGATGTATATAAAAATAAATTTAAAAAAAAAATACAAGTTATTTGAGTAGCATACAAGTTTACCAAAGATTTAGCGTTCTACCCTTCTTATCTAAATCTGTTCTGAAGGAATTCAAAACAACAGGATCGAGTTGAAAAGACCTTTGCTTATGTTGAAGTTATTTGTGAGTTGGATAATGGCAGACTCAAGAATATTTCTATTAACAATGTTGCTAGAGTGAAATAAAACTGAAGCATTATTCCAATCAATACAGTGGGTTAACTCTGACAAATGGATAAAAAGGGCACTGGACGACTGTCCTGTTCTAACGGAATATTGATGCTGTTTTATACGTGTGTGCAAATCCTTTCCCGTCTGACCTATGTAAAAGGAATCACATTGTTTACAACCAATTTTATAGATAATGCCTGAATTATTGGTAGGGCTATTTTTTACTATGATATTTTTCACAATATTGTTATATGAAAATACTACATTAATATCCAAAAGTTTAAGTACATTAGCAATGCCTAAAAAGTCCGGGAAAAATGGAAGTACTAAAATATTTTTTGACAAAGTATGAGTGTTATTATTCACACGATAGAAAGTTCGTTTTGCTTTGTTGAGACAAGATTCCATAAACGCAGATGGATAACACAGATCATTTCCAATACCGTTGATTTTTTCCAATTCGGCATCGATGTATTCCGGACTGGCGATCCTAAGGGCACGGAGAAACATTGAAGAAAAAATGGCCTTCTTTGTGGGGGTGTCATGTCCCGAGTAAAAATGTACGTAGGACAAATTGTTTGTTTTTTTCCGATAGATACTAAACTTAAAACCTGAGCTTTCCCTATGTACACGCACATCCAAAAATGGGATTGAGTTGTCTTGTTCCACTTCTAAAGTAAACTTAATGGAGGGGACTTGATCATTTAACTGAAGGAGGAAGTTATCCAGGTCACGATTCATCGGCCAGATACACAAAATATCGTCGACGTACCGCAACCATGGGATGCCAACCCCCAGGATTCTCGGAATGTAAGTAATCTCGAAAAACTCCATATAAATATTGGAGAGGAGGGGCGACAAGGGGTTGCCCATGGCCATCCCAAAAACTTGTTGATAATACTCGTTATTGAAAGTGAATTTACAGTCTTTGATGCAAAGCTTAATAAGTTCCAAAACAATGTGTGAAGGTAGTGGCAGGTCATACTTATGTAATTCTCGGGAGAGAAAGTCAAGCATATCGTCAATCGGCACTTTTGTAAACAATGAACAAACGTCAAAACTGATCAATCTATCGTTGGTTTCAGTACGTGCATTATTCAATTTTTCAGTAAGATCCATGGAATTTTTTACATGTGAATCAGAGATAGTTCCGAGAATGGGGGACAGGACTTTGACAAGCCATTTGGAGAGTTTATAAGTAATAGAGCCCACCGAGCTAATTATAGGGCGCATAGGGTTGCCAGGTTTGTGGGTTTTAATAAGACCGTAAAGGTAGGGCAGAGAAGGTGAAGTGGACATGAAAAGCGGAATTAAGTCTTTGTGATCTTTGAGAATGCGTTTCAAGCCATTATTAAATGATTTGATGACGTTATCCTGCGGGTTCTTCCTAAGTTTGCTGTATGTGGCGGGGTCCTGGAGAAGCTCGTTCATCTTTCTGATGTAGTCCACTTTGTCCATAATAACTATGGTGTTAGCCTTGTCTGCTTTAGTAATATGGAGCTCCCCATCTTTTCTTAATTGTGAGAGGCTATTGCGGAAACGTTTAGGAAAGTTATCTTCGTAACTACTATTTGCCGCACTATAAACAAGGCCTTTAACTATGTCAAACAAATACTGAGGGAGATTACACTGTTTTTCAAAACAAGCGAGACTGTAACAAATTTGTAAAGCCGAAGGTTTTTTAACAATAAAAAAGGACATACCATATCCAAGGGCACTTTTTGCATCATCACTAATGTCCTACGTACATTTTTACTCTGGACATGACACCTCCACTAAGAAGGCCATTTTTTCTTCAATGTTTCTCCGCGCCCTTAGGATCGCCAGTCCGGAATACATCGATGCCGAATTGGAAAAAATCAACGGTATTGGAAGTGATCTGTGTTATCCATCTGCGTTTATGGAATCTTGTCTCAACAAGGCAAAACGAACTTTCTATCGTGTGAATAATAACACTCATACTTTGTCAAAAAATATTTTAGTACTTCCATTTTTCCCGGGCTTTTTAGGCATTGCTAATGTACTTAAACTTTTGGATATTAATGTAGTATTTTCAATAACAATATTGTGAAAAACATCATAGTAAAAATAGCCCTACCAATAATTCAGGCATTATCTATAAAATTGGTTGTAAACAATGTGATTCCTTTTACATAGGTCAAACGGGAAAGGATTTGCACACACGTATAAAACAGCATCAATATTCTGTTAGAACAGGACAGTCGTCCAGTGCCCTTTTTATCCATTTGTCAGAGTTATCCCACTGTATTGATTGGAATAATGCTTCAGTGTTATTTCACTCTAGCAACATTGTTAATAGAAATATTCTTGAGTCTGCCATTATCCAACTCACAAATAACTTCAACATAAGCAAAGGTCTTTTTCAACTCGATCCTGTTGTTTTGAATTCTTCAGAACAGATTTAGATAAGAAGGGTAGAACGCTAAATCTTTGGTAAACTTGTATGCTACTCAAATAACTTGTATTTTTTTTAAATTTATTTTTATATACATCGAACCTAAACAAGAAGGGGAAAGTGCTAAAACTAGGGCAGATTTCCAGTATAAATTTGTATTTTTTTTTATTTTATTATTTTGCTTTTTCTATAACATTGGTTGGAAACAATTAATTTGATCTTGTGCTAATCTTGTGCTAAAAATCGGTAGTTTTTCCTTACAAATTTGTATGCTCCTCCCACAATCCTTTAATGTTTAATAATTTTTTAATTTTTTTTTTCTCTCCGTTTATTGTATATATATATATATATATATGTATAGTTTTTTTTTTTTTCTGTAACCTATATATAGGCTGTAACCCTTTATGTACTTCAGTGTTCCTGAGGATGTCATTAGACGAAAGCGCTTGAGCACCATTCTGTGTTTCCTTTCCTTCGTGGTTTTATTCATATATATATATATATATATATATATAGGCTTCATTTCTGAAATAGTATATTAGATGTAGCCATCAAAAATTTTAGCTACGCATCGGAAGCCATGATAAGTAAAAAAAAAATGTGACAAGTTTTATTTGAAATGTAACTGCTTCGTGAGCTTCAAGTAAAATCTGTGAAGCTGCATTTAAAATTTAAGTGATTCGTGAGCTAGTTGTAAATGTTAAACTCTAACTTGCTTAGAGAATATCCCGCCCGTAGGATGGGTATTTTTGCTAGTTACTACTATAATTCACCGAAAATGTGTGTGTGTGTGTCTTTGTCCGTCCGCAGAAAAAACTTTTACGTTTCTGAACCGATTTCCACCAAACTTTGAATGGGGGTGATGAGTAATGAACGAAAACAATATATGTGTGACCAGCCCCCCCCCCTCTACCCACCTACCCATTATTGGGCCCGAAGGTCCCAGCACTGCGATAAAACTATAGAAAAGAACGCAGCCATGAAAATCTTGAGCTTCACATTGTGTCAACAAGATTTGTGAAGCTTAAGATTTTCAAGACTATAGTCTTATTGACCAAATAATTGAACCCCCAGTAATTGGGGGCCTGCGGTCCCCAATTACTGGGGGTTCAATTATTTGGTCAATAAAACTATAGAAAAGAACGCAGTCATGAAAATCTTGAGCTTCACATTGTCGCCTGTAGTAATAATAATAATAAAAGAAAATTTGTTGCTCCAGTTTTCAAAGACCCCAGCACCGCGGTCTAGCTAAATGGGCCCGTAGAGCCTTGTAAGAATAATAATTCTCTGTCTGTCTGTCAGGGCCGGCCCTATCTTCTGAGGGGCCCTGTGCAAGATGGTTGGGGACCCCCATTCCTTATTATATTTTATATATATACCGTGGCGCAAGGGTATTTGGCGCCCTAAGCAAGCTCTTATATGGGCTTATGGCTACGTCCTGGCCGATGTACACCGCTTCCCGGAGATCAGCGAAGTTAAGCGACATTGGGTCTGGGTAGTAGTTGGATGGGAGACCATCCTCTGCGCCCAGATTATGTAGCGACCCGTGGTTCGTATCCCATGTAAAGCTGTAGGTCCCCTCCGTCATATGGCCTCAGATGTTGCGAAGGAGGTTAAACAACCCCAATAAAAATAAATATATATATATGTACAGGGTGTCCGAGAATTATCTGTACAATTTTTGGCTGTTATTAAAAGTCAACCATGAAGTGTAGAAATTCCAGTGTTGTCCCATTTTACAGAGAATCTCATTAAGTTTTTTCTGATACCAAGTTTTGACAAGTTTTTTGAAATTCCAGTGTGTCCGAAAATTATCTGTACAATTTCATCTTTTAATAAAATTCTTGATAACACACGTAAAATTCTTAAACAAGATTATTTAGAATCTGTATTTTCAAAAGTTTCTTTTATTAAAGTAACGTTGTTACAAACATTCGATATGTGCACCATTAGTGATTCGCAAAACATCCAATCGATACTCCAAATGTTGCCATGTACGCTGCAGCATATTCACATCAATTCGCTCAATAACAGCTGTGATTCTTGCTTTTAAATCATCAATGTCTGTCACCCGCGTACATTTCTAAAAAACTTGTCAAAACGTGGTATCAGAAAAAACCTAATGAGATTCTCTGTAAAATGGGACAACACTGGAATTTCTACACTTCATGGTTGACTTTTAATAACAGCCAAAAATTGTACAGATAATTCTCGGACACCCTGTATATCTTTCACAAATATATAACAGGAAGGTAAATCAGCATCAGTGTTCCTCTTTTATTATTTAAAGAATTACAAATATTCAAAATTACAACGTACAGTATAAATTTGAAATGATTTTAATGTGGAGAAAATAATAAGCACTGGCGGAAAATAAAATTGACAATTGCAAATATAGTTTGATAAAATGATAAATAAGAGAAGAAGAAGAAATAAAGGAAAATTGTTGAAGCCAACTGCAACCATGATTAGAAAAATTAACAAAAAACATCAATGTTTGTCAAACCATAAATACCAGTACTCTGAAGTGCTTATAATTTGTACCTCCTTGATTTTCTCGAGGCAAAATCTTCAATAACACTATCATAAGACAGCTGCCTGCTAATCTCTTGATTAATACTGATGATAGCGAGTCCACTGAGGCGATCTTGTGTTATTGTGGATCTGAGATAGGTCTTTATCAGCTTTCTGCTGATGCCACTGTCACTGGGAGAGTGCAAGCAATCCGAAGTGCTATCCAAAGATTAGGATAGATTTCTTTCAACTGCTTTTGATGAAGGTAACTTAGGAGTTCAAGTGCTGTCATGTTGTCTTTCAACTCTTTCGGCAAATTTGGAAGGTTCCTAATTTCAGTGGCCAGATCTCTCCCATCAATATCAGCTTCCTCTCCACAGCTTAATGTTTTCCCAAGTTCTTCACACTCCTCTGTCACTGCCTCATTGATCATATTTGGAAAGTTAAGCAACACTCCAAACTTACTTCTCACTTCCCCTAGTTTTTTGAATCTGTCGTCTAAAGATCCAATGGTTGAGTCGACCACCGCATTGAAAAACGTGACTTTCATCCTCTTCATTGCATTGTTTATGGGTTCATCTGGAGATTCATAGGCAAAGTGTGTCTTTGCGCTTCTTATCCTCTTCTCTTTGAGGACAGCCTCCACATGCATATCTTCGCATATCACTTTTGCAGTGGCTTGTGCTCCAGCAAAACCATTATCTCTGTATGTTATGAAAAATGCTTTAGTCTTCTCTAGGAGGTTAACTGCAACGTCCAGTTGTATCTCGGCAGATTGTAGGAGATTTATACAATTATAGCATTTTATTAATAAAGCTACTTAGGAAAATATATCAAAACTAAAGCACTATGCTCAAACCTGAGAGAGAAACATACCTTTCCATAAGACAGTTGCTTGCCAACTGGCTGGTGGCTACAGATCACGGTTTTAAATTTTCGGATGACGTCTCTATGGCAATACTACATGAGGGGCCGCTGAGGTGGCGGATGGTCAGATTTATTTGTTATATGTCTCGATATTATGATCAATAAACTGATGATGTAATAGAGAGTTGATATATTACATATAATTGATATATGCCGTAAAATAACCAAAAAAATATACCGTCACAAAAAATAGATTGATACCCGAATAGAAACACTGATAATAATATCGCATACGCCGCGCACACGCCACATAACGTACATAAAGAGACGAAAAAAATTAAACGAAAAGAATTTTAACATTGACAGTTCTGAACACATAATGACAAAAAGTAGCCTACAAATATACTGTAAATATAATAATACACGCTTATTCTTTTATGTAGTTTTGTGTCGTTTTTATAAGTTTGGTGATGCTATAGCAACTAAAAATACGAAGAACAAATGAATTTTGGAGGCCCCTCTAATTGATGGGGGCCCTGTGCAGCCGCACAGGACGGCCCTGCTATTTGTCTCTCTCTCCTTTTTAGGTCCAAACGGCTGGACCGATTTATGTGAAACTTGGTGACAACATGCTGTGGGGTCCCTGAATTATTTTTAGCAACTTTTTTTTCGGATCGGGTGCTCCCCAAAAAATGTATCCCAATTTACCCCCAAAAATACTTATATGCTAAAACACGAAACATTTAAATTTCAAGATTTTTAACTTCTAAAATTCTCTTAAAATAAACCAAGTCCCATCACGCTTCTGCAGAGTTTCAGACACTTTCGTGGAATGAAGAAAATAAAGTTGATGAATAAATTTAGAAAAGAATGTAACCATAAAAAATTTTAGCTACGCATCGGAAGCCATAATAGGTTAAAACAATGTGACAAGTTGTATTTGAAATTAACTGCTTCGTGAGCTTCAAGTAAAATCTATGAAGCTGCATTTAAAATTTAAGTGATTCGTGAGCTAATTGTAAATGTTAAACTCTAACTTGCTTAGAAAATATCTCGCCCGTAGTACGGGTATTTTTGCTAGTTTTACTATAATTCACCGAATGTCTGTCCGCAGAAAAAACTTTTACGTTTCTGAAACGATTTCCATGGTGGATGGGGATGATAAGTAACGAATGAAAATGTGACCAACCCCCCCTACCCATTACTGGGCCCGAAGGCCCCAGTACCGCAATAAAACTATAGAAATCAACGCAGCCATGAAAATCTTGAGCTGAATTCACATTGTGTAAAGATTTGTGAAGCTTAAGATTTTCATGATTGTGTTCTCTTCTATAGTTTTGTTGATCAAATAATTGAACCCCCAATTACTGTCAGAACACTCACAAATAATGTGGTCTTTCACGAAGTTCTGAAGTAAACCGTAAATACTTGGTTCATACATGTTCGAAATAAAATTCTATTAAGCAACTGTTATCATATCTGTGCTCCAGCTCCCGAATTACTGGGCCGGAAGGCCCCAGCACCGCTCGTAGGGCCCTGTTTAGCTAGTTTAGCTAATGCTAAATATTTTCTCGTTCTTTAACTTTGAATTTTTAACGCCAAATGTTTCTTGTGTTAGTCTTGTCTTGTTCTTTATAAGGTTTATTATTATGCACACACCAAATTTTGCCTTTTTGCAGGACGCATTTTTCAGACTAGTCCTTGATTTTTGTAGGGAACGCCTTTTTGTTTTAACCCTCGTTAGGAACCTTCAATTTACGTACGTTGTTGGAACCATGTAGTCTATATGACCCTAGGACTAAAATCTTATAAAATGGTGCTATAAAAAGTCTAATGAAACAATGACATGAGTGAAACATTGTACTTGATATTTAAGAACTTTTAACGAATAATATCATCTCTTTCACTGTTTTAACCCCACTGTTCCTGATGAGGGTTAAGCACAAATTTTGCACAAAATTAGCACTCATTCTACCTTTTGAACAGAAGTTTTTAAGCCAGTGATAACTTGACATTTTCTTTAAGCTCAAGAACCAGTTACATTTTGGGTATAGCTTCATATATTTGGTCTCACTGGCTTTGGATGTGAAACTCAAAATTTTTATGATTGTGGTATTTTTGTAAATTTGTGGACTGACTTGCTTTTCCTCGATTTCCTAGATGCAAAAAATTATTTTTTAGAACTCTCGACGAACATGCTCCACCACCCAGCGTCACGCAGGCTAATGTCCACACTATTGTTAAAATTAACAATGTTCATAAACATTTATTAACATGAACATGTTCATGAGTTTTTATTAATATTAACATTCTGTCCACACTACAGCTGGAGTGTGGACACAAGCCAGTTTAGTGTTATGATGCCGCCATACGTACACAACAGATGTGTCCAGAGGAAACAAATTACCTGTGCGGCTGCTGTGGTAATATTAGGGACTTACTGTGATAGGAAGAAAAGGAGATGTTGGCAGCGGAAAAAAATTTTCAACCGAAAAATTCACGGAATCGTAATGAATGACTTGGCAGGTGTAAAAATAAAATTGAGAGTGAGTCCGAGTGATTTTGAGACTTTAATTAAAAAAATATCTCCAATAGTTTTCAGAAACGATACCAGTTTTCGGAAAGCTATACATTTCGCCATTAACACGGCCTTAATGTTAACGTTAACATAGATTTTGTTAGTAGATGTTTTTAGATGTTCGTAGTATGTTATCAAAAGTTCATGACACGTGTTAGTGAACATTTGTTAATGAAAACAGCGTAGTGTGGCTGTAGCTTTACTCAGCTGAACAACATTTTGGCCACATAAACTTTGCTTTAAACTTTTTTGTAGTGAACAAATTTGTTTGATGTTTACATCAAATTATTCGTGACGACGTCCTCTATCTTTTGGTGTAAAGTGTGTGTACAGTAGTGTAAGTTCTTCTGAAAAAAGTTATAGCCCTCAAAATAGCCGTCAGCGAAGTGCCAGTCGAGGTTAAAAAAGATTTGTCCACCACAGTAGTGCATGGACGATACTACCTCCGCTCCATCCCTGTGGTTCATTATTAAACACATGCTAGATATAATGCGTCCTATCAATGAAACGGGTTACATTCCTACGCCGTAGCTCTGTTGCAGCACCGTATATCAGCAAAATTAAGAGACATTGGGTCCGGGTGGTAGTTGGATGGGTGATCGTCCTCTGCGTTCAGATGACGTGTCGACCCTTGGCTTGGATTCCACGTAAAGCTGTAGGTCTCCTCCGTCACACGATCTTTGCCGTTACGAAGATGATTAGTTAACTCAAAAACAAAAACAGTTCGACGAAACGACCAACACACACGATTGTTAATAAAAATCTAGTCGATAAAGTAGAGGTACACGTTTACGCCATAATCTATTTTTTACAAGCGAGAGAGAGAGCAAAGTAAACATATTTTATGGGGTAGCTAAAGTTGAATTTCTGCCAGAATGATAATTTCCAAAAGGGAAAGGTTACAGATGAAATTGCACTTATTTTCGTACGATTATGATGTCATAGTCTGTTTATGCTTTTTTCTCTCTTCATTTTACCCCATTAAGTAATGAACAGTATATCGCTGTTTATAACAATGTTTGGTGTATTATTATAATGTTAAATAGAAGTAGTATAAGACTGTGTATATATATATATATATATAATATCAATGCCGATTAGCGTTATACATTTTATTATTAATTAATTATTAATTATGTAATTCTATTAGTTTTATGTTAGTCCTGTACTACAAAACTTACCACCACTAAAGAATGGCGTATATTGCAGAGACTTTAAAGTATAATAATTTTACAAGTTCTGATTTTTACAGTTATAATTATTATTATGTAGTCATCTAAAAGATGTTTCCAATTAAATACATTTATAGTTTTACGATGAAGTTACGTTGCAATTAGTATAAATAATAGATTTCTTTTATTTTAGTTCTCGAACAAAGAATAATTTTGCAGTAATAAATCGAGATACCGCAATAATTATCAGCTACTCGCTGTTAGGCCTCCCTTTAAAATATGAATTATTGTCTACGAATATTTTCCTTATCTTTTTTATCAATGACATTTTTTGTTTTATGAAGCTGTTACATTAATATTAGAAGCAAAATCGCATGCCATTTCTTTCTTTTGGAATTAATTTACTGCTATTAAGCGGTTTCATAAGATAAAGTCGCGTGTGAAACTCCACTATCGCATGACTCACAGTCATAAGCCGTCTGCATCGCAATTGCCACACGCTCATTTGACGCGTCATCGTCGAAGAGCAATCGTCAGATGTGACGTCATGCAAAGCCTTTGGGCGACTTGATTGAAACGAACGCGTGGATCATAAAAGGGAATACCGTCTTTAATCTTTGGATGACCCCCGATGAAAGCGCTCGTAAGGAACGTGTTCCGTTCATGTTCTCCGCGTGCTCTTCCTGTTCATCGTGTTCGCCCACCTTCGGAGCGAACTAAGAGCACTCTGCGGGGATTCCACCCCCGCGTTTACCGCAACCTGATCATATATCGCTCGCCCTCATACAACCAACCAACTGCCTTCACACCACAATTCTATAACAATATTTTATCAATTTAATAAACTCTGAAATGTTTATCGTGAAAAATAAATAGAATAGGACCTATTTGACGGTTGGTGAAGGAGAGAAAACTGATTGAGATTCGTGCTTGTGTGGCCAATGCCATGCCTTCGTGGAGAGTTTAATTACGGCAGAATTAAAATCCTTCGCGGGGGTTAAGTAGCAAGACGCGGATTCATTCATTACATTCTCTTCTCGTGGGTCGTCCTTGGGGCCAGTTCCCCCCTGGAGGCGTCCTTTCATCATCAAGATTAATAGAAGCAATAACCACCATTTCTTTCCGTGCCTTATTATTGCTCGCAATCCTATTGATCACTGCCCGTCTGGTGGTGGTTGGGTTAAATAAATTATTCGTTTACAGCAACACTACGCTCCTTTCTTTGCATCAAATCAAACATTTTCGTTCTCACAGAGAAAACTGACCTAAATTTTGATCTCTCAGCTTTAAAATTATATATATATATAATATATATATATATAATATATATAGAGAGAGAGAGAGAGAGAGAGAGAGAGAGAGAGAGAGAGAGACACACACACCCTTTTCTCGAGAAGACTTAGGAAGAGCACGCAAGCACTTAAAAACAACGAAAGTTATTGCAGAGGCAAAGGCAACGTGCAGAATGTTCGACTAAAATGGTTAATGCTTTGTTTCTGTTCATTTTGATATCAGTATTAAGAGGGCGAATGGATACATCCCATAAGCATGAAACGGCCGCTGCGAGACTCTGTGTGAGGTCCGCGTTTAATTATCAAAGACGATGAGTGCTACGCTTGTATCCTCGACCAACAACGTAAATGAAGATAATCTGTTAACTGGTGTAGCGCTGTTCCGTACCTTGATTTATTAAATTGGTCCGTTTAAACCATTCGCCACGTAATGTTTCCCGTTAATTATTCCATTTTTATATAAATGGACCAATGTTTACTGTCTGTATTTGTATTTCATTTCGTTGCCATATTTTATGATATACCACGTATATATATTTTACAATATAACGGCGAAATATTTTCTACGGTTACTAAAACTTTTAAGCAGTTAAATATTACGAGCCACTTCTACACGCAATCAAATGGTCCACGAAATGTTTAACAAAATTTCACGCATTTGTCGTTCGACCATTTTCTTGGTTCTAAAAGAAGGAGGAAAAAAAAAAAAAAAAAGAGAGATTAACTCTATTTCGGTGTCGAAGTAATTCGCGATTAAAATTTAAATTGGCGCTTTATTGATAATGGAATTCGGGCTTTGCTATTTAAGATACTTTTCTTTTGGTTATATCTTCTTTTAGATTTTCGTTATTTCTAAGTTCTTCCCTTCTTTCTTCTCTCTTTCTCCTCTCTCCTCCCCTCTCCTTCTGCGTCCATGCATCAACATCGTCGCAAATTACTCGATTACCCTTTTAGAGCGTTTAATTATGCATTCCGTGGACCGAAGAGGCGCATAAAACAAGGCACTCCGGCATCCTTCATTCGTAAAGGCCTTTTTAGAGCTTTATAACTAGCACTTGCCCCGAATGGGTTGAGATATGGGCAGACGAGATCGTATTGAAATCCTAGAACGACCTTTAAATTATTTAATTAATCCCTTCATCTGAATGTACTTCTCTGATTTTCGTCTACATATATACACACAGTGTGTGTGTGTGTGTGTGTGTGTGTGTGTGTGTGTTTAACATTTTATAAAGAAACAGCTGTTGATGAAAGTCTTGAATTAATAAACCTTGCTGAAGTATTTGATTTTATTTGTGGGCATATGTTATTAAAGAGATGGATCACAGCCCTTAACTACCACCTTTGGATTCTAGTTTGAAACCAATTGTAAGTATAGGAGCTGATATTAAGTAAATTCTCTTTTTTTTTTCTTTTTTTTCATTGCCACCAACGATTTAAAGAAGTACAAAAACATACTCTAAACTGGTCTTTTTTTTTAGACTTGAAAAATTATCGTACAGGGATCTGGAGGTCTGGACACACGTGTATTATTATTATTATTATTATTATTATTATTATTATTATTATCATTATTATCATTATTATCATTATTATCATTGAAAAAGCATTTCGTGTTTATATTGAATAAGTAATGTTCATGTTAATGGAAAATTAATATGAAAATGGTTAATTTAATGTTGAAGAAATCTTTGATACTGAAATGGAAGAGGACATTCGAGGTCGCCTTAACTGGAATTTATTCCTGTTTCCGACGGAATTAATTTCTTTTCTTATACGAACACTGAGGATTCTCTGCTCGTAGGATTCTCTCAAGGATGATCTCGTAAGGATTCTCGTAACAAGAATGAACCTCAAGCCTATCCTCAGGGGAGGACTGCGGGCCTTTCGAAGTGGTTTTTCGGGGATGCGGTTCAGATGCCCCGCGAACGACCCGCTGAGCGAAACCGGTTTCTCTAGATTCTCAGACACTCGGAGGTTCTTATAATCAAAATGACTTTGAATCGATATCATCGGCATGCTTCTGAATTATATTGTATCGTTAACGTTGTAGTTATTGATATTATTTAATATATCATTAGTAAATAACGTTTAATTCGTATATACTTTAACGATAGTTTTAAATAACTAAAACGACTTTAAAGAAAAACTATAGTGAGTCTCAAAATTTTGCTCCCGATCCGAAATATGATGAATGAGGAACCGCTGAACGACTCGCTACAGGAGAGTGTACCCCCCACGGTGTCTGTTTGGATTGTCGGTAAGGAGGCAACGCTAATGAGCCTCCCCCACCCGTTAACCCATTCGATTCCCCCACGATACCGACAGAGGGGGGTAAGCCCATAGGTAAATAAATAAATTAGTGTAAGAAATTATCATAAATGTATGAAATATCTCCTATTATGAGCTATGACGCAATGATTATACAAGCCACGGAACATAAGATCAGTCGGAACAAGGTTTCAAACCATTGGCCACTTCTTATAATACCTGTAATATATAATTATATTTGGCAACTTTTAAATATTTTTATTATTATTAATATTATTATTATTATTATTATTATTTTTACCAGATATGAACTTTAAATCCAGTATAAAATTAGATATTATACGATACTTAATGAAAGATGTTAATTCTTTTGCTGACTCCTAAAGAATTATCATTATCATAATGCAATATAACTTTGCATTTAAGTTTAACATTAACTTAACATAGAAACTCATCTTTGCTAACTTTTTTTTTTTCTTTTTGTAGCAAATTTGGAAAATCGTTAATTTTATATTGAGTGAAATTACTAAGAATTGGTGGGAATCAGACGCGGTCATGTGTTCGTGTTTGTGTAGGAATAGCGATAGAATGGCCGTCTGGTATGCTAATAGTCGGAAGGCGAAGGAAAAAATTCCAAGGATTCGAAACGTTTAGAAGTAAGAGCGTTTTATGTCTTGCTCGAAAGATTTTCGGTCTTTTTTTTTAACCAAAAGATGATGGATTGCGTCCAAAGATTTCAACGCGAAGTAATTGTGGAAAAAACAAATGCATTCGCTGTTGTGATAAATGAAAACTTAAGAATATGTTGTGTATCCAACGTTCGTTGCTCAGTGGATAGCACCGTTTCCTTATAAGCGAAGTACAGACACTGAGGTTGAGGGTTCGACTCCCACTAGTGCTGGTAGTTATAATAATAATAATAATAATACAGAAAACGCAGGAGTTAGCGCAATGGACCGCATTAGTTGGCCTCAGTGCTGTGCCATTTTCTAGCCATTGTCACTGATTTGTTTTGTTTCACCTTTTATTAATTTAAGTCGTAACCGTAACGAGACTGGGACTTCTTTAACCGATTCCAAATTTGTTAGCAAAATTAAGCGTCGTTATATCTGATACGGGTACTGACAGAAGTTGTTTTTTTCTCCATTTCCCCGCTTTTAATGTAGCGTTAAATTCTAATTATAACTGAATCGATGAACAAAGATAATTGCGTTGCAGTACTCGCCAATTTGTTTAGATTAGGAATTTTATACTCATGATAGTTAACTATTAATACGTTTACTATCGTACTTTTGACATATATGAACATTAATAAAGGGTAGGATTTCGTGTATAAATAATTTGGTACATCGCATAAGGGAATGCAAATGATAACTGTTGGGATTTTTTTTCTAACTAGAATGTATAATACTGTTCTAAATTCAGAAGTAAAGTTTTTCATCAACATTTACTCTTGAAGAATATTCTTCGATACAACGAAAATGAATTCCAAAAACCATAAAAATACAAAGCGGTAAATACTTCGATTCGTCTGAAATGTTCCATGCAAAGTACGCGTTATAACGTTAGAAGAAGGTCGTTGCATAGATGTATTTGATTATTCCATTAAACTGATGATGATGAAGAATGTGTTGAAGGGATGGGCGGCCGCCCTCCGCGGTGACTGCCTGGGAGGCCCTTCTTCTCATTACCCAAATGGGCGCCGCTCGCATATCCATTACACGCAACGGCACCGTCGGCAGCGTTGATGCCAATTCCACGTCGATCGGGAGCAACAGCACCTGGAGAGAGAGAGAGAGAGAGAGAGAAAGCGAGAGAGCATAAAATCTTTTTGTGGCATAATAAAAAGTTAATATCCTAAATAAACTTTGTCTTGGTTAGCTTCAAAAATGTAAAAGTTCACATAATTCATTTTTTGCATACTAACACTACACTTTTGTTCAATTTAACTTCTCATTTAAAGCTAATTGTAAAAGTATATATAAGTATAATTTTACACTATTTTACTGCTCATATTGCTGCAGTATATTAAATTTTATATTACTATTTTATATTACTGCTCTATTAGACGAAAGGATTCGGAATTTGAAGTTATGTTGAAATCTATATAGATATACACCGTTTTATGTTTAATATATATATATATACAGGGTGTCTCAAAAGTCACTATCTATTTTGAAAAATAATGGGAATTACGAAAAACTGGTTTAAGACATGAAAAATATATTTATTTCAAAGTAAATGCCACAAAGAATTAGTGCTATTTATTTATCTGTCTCCACATGGCGACCATCAGTGTCTCTACAGAGCTCAAAGCGATAAGTTGTTTCCCGGAACACACTTTCCAGCATTTGAGGTGTTATTTTCTGAACTGCATCGGTAATACGATTTCGAAGTTCGGCTACATCACTAATTCTTCTACCAGTGTACACCTTAGACTTAATGAAACCCCAGGCGAAAAAATCTAATGGTGTTAAATCGGGTGAACGTGCTGCCCATGGTTGTGTTCCTCCACGACCAATCCAGCGACCGGGGAAGCGTCTGTCAAGATAATCACGTACAATTATTGCATAATGGCACGGTGCTCCATCCTGCTGAAAAACTACTGTGTCAAGAATGCCATCTGTAAGAAGTTGAGGTTCGAGGAATTGTTCAAGCATGTCAAGATAAATTTATAAATTACACAAAATTCGAAATAAACCAATCAACTTTTTTTAAATACACAAATTTGCACTAGAAGTACATATCTTTATGCCAGCATAGCATTTTTAAAAAAAACATCTAATGTCACCGAAATAGATAGTGACTTTTGAGACACCCTGTATATGATGAATAAAACCACGAAGGAAAGGAAACACAGAATGGTGCTCAAGCGCTTTCGTCTAATGACATCCTCAGGAACACTGAAGTACATAAAGAGTTACAGCCTATATATAGGTTACAAAAAAAAATATATATATAATATATTATACAGTAAACGGAGAAATAAAAAAAAATTAAAGGATTGTGGGAGGAGCGTACAAATTTGTAAGGAAAAACTACCGATTTTAGCACTTTGCCCGAATCCACCACAAGATCAAATGAATTGTTTCCAACCAATTTATATGGAGTTTTTCGAAATTACTTACATTCCGAGAATCCTGGGGGTTGGCATCCCATGGTTGCGGTACGTCGACGATATTTTGTGTATCTGGCCCATGAATCGTGACCTGGATGACTTCCTCCTTCAGTTAAATGATCAAGTCCCCTCCATTAAGTTTACTTTAGAAGTGGAACAAGACAACTCAATCCCGGTTTTGGATGTGCGTGTACATAGGAAAAGCCCAGGTTTTAAGTTTAGTATCTATCGGAAAAAAACAAACAATTTGTCCTACGTACACTTTTACTCAGGACATGACACCCCCACTAAGAAGGCCATTTTTTCTTCAATGTTTCTCCGCGCCCTTAGGATCGCCAGTCCCGAATACATCGATGCCGAATTGGAAAAAATCAACGGTATTGGAAGTGATCTGTGTTACCCACCTGCGTTTATGGAATCTTGTCTCAACAAGGCAAAACGAACCTTCTATCGTGTGAATAATAACACTCGTACTTTGTCAAAGAATATTTTAGTACTTCCATTTTTCCCGGGCTTTTTAGGCATTGCTAATGTACTTAAACTTTTGGATATTAATGTAGTATTTTCATATAACAATATTGCGAAAAATATAGTAAAAAATAGCCCTACCAATAATTCAGGTATTATCTATAAAATTGGTTGTAAACAATGTGATTCCTTTTACATAGGTCAGACGGGAAAGGATTTTCACACGTGTGAAACAGCATCAATATTCCGTTAGAACGGGACAGTCGTCCAGTGCCCTTTTTGTCCATTTGTCAGTTATCCCACTGTATTGATTGGAATAATGCTTCAGTTTTGTTTCACTCTAGCAACATTGTTAATAGAAATATTCTTGAGTCTGCCATTATCCAACTTACAAATAACTTCAACATAAGCAAAGGTCTTTTTCAACTCGATCCCGTTGTTTTGAAATCGTTCAGAACGGATTTAGACAAGAAGGGTAGAGTGCTAAACCTTTGGTAAACTTGTATGCTTCTCTAATAACTTTTATTTTTCAATTTATTTTTATACAGTATATATCGGACTTAGACAAGAAAGGCAGAGTGCTAAAACCTAGGCAGATTTCCAGTATAAATTTGTACGTTCCTCTTACAAGTTTTATTTTTATTTTTCAATTTATTAATTTTTTTTAATTAACTATAACATTGGTTGGAAACAATTCATTTGATCTTGTGTTGGATTCGGCCAAAGTGCTAAAATCGGTAGTTTTTCCTTACAAATTTGTATGCTCCTCCCACAATCCTTTAATTTTTTTTTATTTCTCCATTTATTGTGTATATATATATATATATATATATATATATATATTTTGTAACCTCTATATAGGCTGTAACTCTTTATGTACTTCAGTGTTCTTGTGGATGTCATTAGACGAAAGCGCTTGAGCACCATTCTGTGTTTCCTTTCCTTCGTGGTTTTATTCATCATAAATATTTTTCACGTGTTAACTTTCGTGAAATAATTTTCATATATATATATATATAATATATATATATATATATATATATATAATATATATATATATATATATTATATATATATATATATAATTTGTGCCCTTAAGGAATTGGTGTATGTATGAAAATCGATCGATGTGAATAATTTACGTGACCGTCGTTAAAGTTTTAATCATAAAACATAATTTTTAATTTGCCTTTTTTAATATGAGTAACTGAATTATTTATTATTGTATTAAAATTGAAACGATATTAAAAGTAATTGTAAAGTATAACTTCGCCAAAAATTATTGACTGACAACACAATCGTTTCGTGAAATATTTGATCATGAATTTAAGTTTGGGCAATTAATTGTGGTTAATGAAGCGAACTTGAGAGACATCAGATTTGGAGCATCGTCGAATGTGTTTTCAGTTTAGTTTGGAAAGATTTGGGATGTATTTATTACACGCGTAAAGTTTAGCTCAAAAATTCGTGCCACAATTACTGTACAGAAATCGTTGGCGAGTCGAACCGTTACACAAACACAAATCCAAATTAGCGTTATTGAATTTAGTTAACTCACGACTCAAAGTTATTACATCCTTAAACGCCTTTTAAGTTTTGTCTGACTCGCCTTTCACGAGGCATAGGAATGCGTTTAAAATAATGGAAGGAGTATTATATCACTAATTTTCAACATCCATCTTTTCCTCTCTCCTCCTTTTCCGTCTAAAGTTTCCATAATATAACTCACGTTTAGTTTTCGGCGGTTCGAACTAAAAATTATGATCCCTTAATATTTTCAAACAGATACTCGTCTCGCATCTTGTACAAAGGCTACAAATTGCGCGGTAATTGATTCCGGTATTAATTTCCATTAAAATATTATACAATATACTTTGTTTCTCGTTGTTCATTGATTCTTCTTAATTGTAAACATGTCAGACCAATCAACTTGAAAGGACTCGCTTCATAAAGTAAAAACTATTTATCTGTAGTGGTCAAAAAGCTTGTAAAATAAATCAAATATTTTTTAATTAATTAGACTCAACTTTTAATCTATATTCGATACATGCAAGAGGATGGTTCTCTAGTATACATTATACAAAGCTCAACAAATATATATATATATATATAATCATTCTAAATTATTTATTTATTTTTATAAACAGATTTAAGTTCCAATAAGTATTTGCCCAGCATTACCCTATACGGTAATGTATTTATATTATTGGAAGAAAATTTCGACAGTTATTTCTGTAATGATGGATTATTGGCGTCTGTCATGACCTCCTTAATTGGATCCTTGAAAAAAAAAAAAAGAAAATCCGTCAAACGAAGGATAAAATAGAATCCTTCGATAAAGGAGGCAGAGATGATTATCTGTTTAGAGGCCTCATTATCCCTTATCTTTAATGAGTTTGGAAATTCTTCTGACTATATCGCCACTTAATCTGACCCTCTTTGTTTTGGGTGTTCCGTAACTGCTGTGTGTGTGGTTAGACGTACATTTTTCTCCGTGTAGGAGTCTCCTCTGTCCGTTTACGCGGCGTGTGTGTATGTATTCGGTTCTTGCGTATACAGTGTGTAACGTATTTATACTGTCTTTAACTTTATTTTGATTTAACTCATTGGTTTCTCCGTAATTTAGGAATTATTATTAAGGTCTAACCGCAGGTCACGTCTTGGGAACAAGAAATATAATTTTTATTATACAAACTTCATAAATAATTCTATACACATTTAATTATTTCATGCATGACTTTATATATATATATATATATATATATATATATTATATATATATATATATATATATATACATATATATATACATATATACATATTTAATCGTATCATATCATTACCTAACGGATTTAACTTGAAGTAGTTGTTTTGTTTAACCTCTAGCTTTGTGTGATTCATAACTGGTATTTATCTTACACAAAAAAAACTTTGGGGAGAGGACTGTAAAACTTGCTTATTTACGTTTGTTTTGAAGTTGGAAGAAAATCAATCATTAAATATCCGATTTCATATAAGCTGCTATTAAATCCCCGATTAACTTACCGATATATATATATATATATGGCCTATATGAGAGAGAGAGAGAGAGAGAGAGAGAGGAGAGAGAGAGAGGAGAGAAGAGAGAGAGAGAGAGAGAGAGAGAGAGAGAGAGACTAAAAAATTTAGAATTACGTGTTTGTTTCATTGCAATTTTATCAATTTTAGATTTTGTTTTACATTCATCGAAGAAAGAATTTTTTGTTCGCAAATGAAACCATTGTCAAACTAAAAATTATTAATGACAAATTTTTTTTTTTAAACTTATTTCTGAACTGGTATTCGCAAAGTTTTTGATAAATTCCTTTGTATATTCTGAAACAATTTAAAAACGTACCTCTTTCAGGTATGTGGAAAAATATACGAAAGTAAATATAAGGAATTTAATGTTTGGCTTTGTTCTTTGTAATGAATTTGTAATAAATTAATAAATTCTTTCAAAGTAACGTTAATACTAGTTTTCTTCAAATTTTTTTACTTCTAAAACCCGTAATCAAAACCTATGATTTTAATGTACACGAAAACTGTTTCAAGCGTTTTCCAATACATTAAATGTATCAATGAAAAGTGATTTTGATGCTCTGAAGTAATAATCAAACTTTTACCAGTTTCGATCGGATTAAAAATTCCCTTAAATTTTTTATTTTGAAACCACAGCGAATGAATATGAGAGGTCGATAACTCGCTCTTAATTACTTCTTAAAATATAGCCTCAGCGGCATAATTTGGCTGTTTCCTATCTTATGCTAACTCGGTAAAATTTATTGTTTTCTTTGGATAATAATGAAGAGTTGATACTGATGTACCCTCAAGTCGTCCAGTGACATTAGCATGACTTAAGAAACCGCATCGTAGATCATCGGTATCCACGCGAAGTACGAGCTTGCGAACGGGAAACTTAATTAAGTTTTGCTCTTTAATTGCCATTAATTATCGCATTAATTATGCATATGTTCGTCAGCCACTTTCTTCCTTAATTAATGGCTAGTTGGAATGTCTCTGCGACACATTTTAGAATGCAATTTTCAATTTAAATTAATGGTGTTCGAGTCGGGTAAATGTCTCGATCGTATACACTCCGATGTAACTCTTAAACGAGAGTGGATTACGCCTTTATTTAAAGTAGATTAAGCGGCTTTGAATCGTTGATCAGTAGAAAGAAAAAGAATCAAAATGCTGAGGAATAAGAGCGCTTTGCAACCATTAAGGAGGAAGCAATTTCAGTCTTTTGACTCGAAGGTATGACATATGCGCCTCTCTTCCATTGTATTTTAGCATCGTTTATTCCAATATCTTCATCTTTAAGTACGTATAAATTCGAATACAATGTAACTAACTATAAATGTATCATTGAGTTTTAACAAAGAACTAATGATAAATCGATATTGCTAAATCCATTTTACAAATATTTATAAAGCTCTTTGTTGCTTAAAATTACATACTTGATTTTGATGTAGTATAACAGCAAAGATCTGATCTGACATATGCGCAATGCTTTCATGTTAGTTTTAACAAACGTTAATTATTCACCACAATAAAAATGATTTTTTATAGCATGCAGGATACTCCTGTTTTACTCTTCAATCCAACTATTATTCCTGACTTGTTAACATGGTAATTATTTCGGTTTCAATATCTCCAGGAAACTGATGGGTCTTCATATTTTATACTTTTAACGTAGTATTATGGATGTAAATATATGTACTTCCTTTGCAAATTCAAATATATGACGCAATGCTGAAATGTTCTTTTAGTTTCATTACGTGTAATTGTATATTTGTGTGTAACCGTTCTTCGTGTTTGAAATTGAACGTAAATAAACAAATATTGTCTAGGTCGTATCACCAATCTTATACAACTAAAATTCCTCTATACTAATTCGTAATCATGCTTTAAATTGCATATATTGTACCAATCATAAGAGTATAATTACGGTATTGGATTCCCTAAAAGATTCATTCCTTTTATACAAACTCATGCAGGTTTCCTCCATTACCACAATTTACCAAAATTATCCCTTTTAAAACTCTTTTTAGATAATATCGTGCGGTAATCACCCACTAATTAGAGGCTAATAATATGTTGAAATAGGTGTTCACAATTTATTTTTCTATTTGGCTTTTTAATTTTTAGTAATTTTTTTTTTATTATTTTGTTTTAGAAGTATTACACGCATTAAACAGACCTAATATGTTTAGTATTTTCAAAAAATATAATAGGTAGATAGATATATAGGAAGGTTCGGTTAGATACGTTGTTGATACATATGGAAATCAGACGGATAGGTAAACATAACGAGGGAAATTGAAATGGAACTGACTTTTAGATATTCCTTTCCAAGTACTGGATACTACTGTACTTGCCATAGAGTTGTTTAAGAACGAGTTATAATCTGTCTTTTCATGACGTAAACTCATCGGAAAGCAAAGGTAACGAACAACACGTAAAGTATCTCTTAGAATATGTACTTTAAGGTTAATCGTTCTGTTATTATGTATACTGTACATGTATTCATTTCCCACAAAATACGGGTGGGTTGGAAAAATTGAGGGCAGACAGGAAAGAGAAGGAAACAGATAAAGAATAAGGAAGCATGAAACAAAGGAAGGCCTTATCCTAGAAACACACACACACACACACACACACTTTTTTTAGTTTTTATGTCATTTTACTTTTATACGATCCAATTATATTTTATGTCACTATAATGTAAGGAAGTGCTAATGAGTGTCCAACTGAAGTGGAGGATTACCGAATCGCTGAACTGATAATCCACTTCACGAGTCGCCAATTCCTTTATGAAACCAGCTTTTGTTTTTATATAAAGTTTCATTTTAATCCTTTAGTTTAACAATACAGAGGACAAATTGTTCATTAATATTACTAAGTAGGTAGAGAATTCAATTTGGTAAAGTAGCAAAATATAATTTGGTTAAATTTTTTAAATAATTCAGCCTTGACATATTCCCTTAAGAAGATTGTGATCAGCTTAATTGAAGAGTGAACTTAAAAACTCGGTATTAAATTTCATAAGTTTAGCATTTAAAAATATTTATATTTTAAAAGTAAGAATCTTAAATTTTAAAAAACATAATTTATACCGTCCTGAGAATCACACTATACAGCGCTGTTTTACGTATATTCTGTTCGAAGTCCTGTTTCAAAATGTATGGAAAAGGAGGTGCCGCAGGTGTTTGGGGGTTACTTCTAAACTCGCTGAAAGGTGAAAACCGTCCGTGAGATGCATCATTATGGAACGCAAACTTGGTTCTCTTTCTGTGGCATTACAATCTTAACCATAGCGACGTTAGAGGAATTAATACCAGTTATTCAATTCTTCATTCGTCGAATGGGGGGACCGATTACTTAACGCTTTAATATGATAGCCAAATAGTTTGTTTATTATCCCATAAAATATAAAAAAAATTGTTTTACGTAAGTTATAAAATTATACTCTACACCATTTATTGTTCATGATTATATAATTTGTTAATATAATTTATTTATGACAAAATCATTTATATATAAGAACAGAAAATAGTTTAGAAGGGTCACAAAATATCGTATTGTGTACAATAGTTACGTTTAGTTAAAAATTATTAACATATTTTCAGCCACAAATCTGTCCCTTATGCATAAAATGTACTCACGTAACAGCTACACATACGTACATACATACGTACGTACATACAAAAAAAAAAATTTTGCACAACTAGTCCAAAAGGTTAATTCAGGAGTTAATTCACTAACCGTGGTTGATTTTTCGGTTACAAACTTCAATCCAGTTGTTGCGTAATCAAAGTAACCATTAGGTTTGGTTGTCATATAATTCATATTTGGTTGTTGTAACCGGATGTATACGACGTTGCGTCGTCAGTGCATTCTGTCGATTGATTGATGTGGGTTGTTTAACTCCCTTCGCAACATCTAAGGTCATTTGACGAAGGGGACCTACAGTTTTACGTGGAATAACCACGAATCGCTACATAATTTGGACGCGGAGAACGGTCTCCCATCCAATTACTATCCAGACCCATTGTCGCTTAACTTCTCTGATTGACGGGAAGCGATGTTACCACATTGGCCACAACATACCTTTGCATTCTGTCGACGAGTTAAGTTAGGTTAGGGATGCAGTTAAGGCTACGCTGGATTAAGTTATTAAGAAGTCTCGTTGAAATGAGAATAGATTCGTTTTAGTGAAATGAGAATAGGTTCGTTTTAGTGAAATGAGAATAGGTTCGTTTTAATGAAATGAGAATAAGTTCGTTTTAACCAAGTTTTTTCTTGTGTAACATTTAAATTTTTTTTAAACTACGTAAAAGTAAATTGATAAGTAGATGATGATGATGTTTTGGGATTGTTTCGTAATGGTAAAAATCATGTGACGGAAGAAACCTATACGTAGCTTCACCTTAGATCCGACCCACGGGTCACTACATGATCTGAACGCGGAGGACGGTCACCCATCGAACTGCTACTCAGACACAGTGTTGCTTAACTTTGCTGATCTACGGGAAGAGGTGTCGTAACATGGCCACAAACGTAGCCCGATAGGTAGATAGACGCAAATTTTAGTATCGTCAATGATAAATATGGAAAGAGAGTCGAATAAGTAGACGAAACGAAAGAAGTATAAAGAAAGATAATATAACGCCGAAATATATTTATTGATCGAAATATAGTTAAATAAATAAATAACGAACATTTCAACTACTTTATATTTCTTCAAAGACACTTATATAAAGCGACAGTAATTGTGATGAAAGAGTTATCTCACGCTTATTCTTTCTCCCAGAAATTAACAGGTGGTAAGATATTAATAAATTCATTCATTTGAATTATCTGTCATACAGTAATTCTGTATCATATATTTATCACACACACACACACACACACACACACACACACACACACACACACACACACACACACACACACGCGCTAAGTGAAAGAGTGAAAGTGTTTGAATCTTTTGAAATGTTATTCAACCAAACACTAAATGTGGACATTCCTGGCCACCGCCTCACCGCCTTCATCGTCTCTTGAGTCTTAATTGTTCGTCATAAACCAAAGGCGAAAGGAAAGTACATTTTAATTTAAAATATCGAACAATAATGATTGTTATTTACTTTTTCTCAACGTTTCGGCTTGAAACGCGTTTCTGTACGAATCCCTCGAATACATAAACTTGGAAACGTCGCTTCACATCGGGTGTGTGGGCAACCTTATACGACCAGAAGTGCCCCGGGAGGGGGGTGATTCCCTTAATTACACGGTGCGTCAGTCTTATACCTGCCCACTGGATCGTTTTCAAGCTGAAATTGCTGTTTACATTGTTCTCCTACAATGTATATGAAACTTTTACAAATATTACAATAATATATGTTTTTTTTTTTTAGTTTTGTTTTAACGAGGGATTTTAAAGTAGTTTCATGAGGATAAAAATATGTTTACAGTGCATTTAAGACGATTATTAATTCATTTACGTACGATAATTTGATGGCTAAAAACGTTAACAGTAATAAATAAAAATAATAAATATATATATATATATATATATAGAGAGAGAGAGAGAGAGAGAGAGAGAGAGAGAGAGAGAGAGAGGAGAGAGAGAGAGAGAGAGAGAGAGAGAGAGAGAGAGAGAGAGAGAGAGAGAGAGAGAGAGAGGAGAGAGAGAGAGAGAGAGAGAGAGAGAGAGAGAGAGAGAGAGAGAGAGAGAATACATTACTTATCGCGTGTAAAAATGTAAGTAAATTCCAAAAGGAATTTTAAAAATATGAAAATGAAACCACTTTTCATTTAGTTCGTTCTTCACAAGTACATTTTTACAATGTACAGTATTTTGTATTGTTCGTTGTAATATTTTAATGTTTTAAAACGTATTTGGATATTTATGTGCTGGTTCTAGTTTGCGGCCGCAGCTCTGCTTATTTTAGTTCATTCGATGAAATATATTTACTCTTAAATGGTTTCATGAAGACGAGTTTTACAAGCTAACTTTATATATTATATATTTTAGTCATAATATTGGTTTAGTAAAATTGTTCGCGAGCTTCTCAGTTTGTTTTAGTTATTAAAGGTTTAATTACGTGTTTAAACGCTTTACCGTGTGCATGCATGCATGCACACAAACTTTTCCATTAAACAAAAATGCATGTATATCTTCCCTGTGTATAAAGCTTCTCTTTTGTAGTTTTTTTAGCTGTAATTATACTCTTGTACAGTAATATATATATACAGTATATATATATATATATTATATAATATATATAATATATATATATATATATATATATATGCCTCGGTGGTGTAGTGGTTAGCGTCGCTGACTACGAATCCATCGGCCCTGGGTTCGAGATCCGTTGACGCGAGCCGTCGCGCAGCAAAACCCAGCTGTTCATCCTTCCACACAATAAAAAGAAAGTGGTTGGTAGATAAATGGGTACCCTAGGTGGCCTAGTGGTTCAGACGCTGGGCTGCTGGTGGGGCGTGGCTCGGATTCCACGTTAAACTGTAGGTCTAAGCTGGAGTGAAACGCTTGACCTTCATCAGAATGAACAATTCGGGCGGAAGCTAACCAAAGGTTATATATATACACACACACACACACACACACACACACACACACACACACAAAACATAACACGTCACAACCTTATACAGTATAATTAAGAGTGGGTGCATGAAAACAAGGAAAAAAATCTATTGGGAAAATCCCTTCGCATGGGATTATTTAATTACAAAGAAACATTATTACACGCAAAAGTTGTTTATAAAAACTAATGACCGCTTCCTTATCTTTATTGTTCCGAGTCAGATGATGAAAACTTAAACACAGCCTTTTATCAGGTCGTATCCGTTCACGTAATTTTTTTTCAATTAATTGCCAATTATTTTAATCTTTCCTGTTATTACGATGCTCTAATTGTTGTTGTTTGTATATTCAGGTATGGGGCGAAAGTTGATTAATTGCGCGATGGTAAAAATGTTATCTCTATTCGGTATAATAGGTAGGTTTATAATTTCACGACAGTTACTCTGTATTACATATACGAGATCAGTGTTCTGGTCCTCTCTCTCTCTCTCTCTCTCTCTCTCTCTCTCTCTCTCTCTCTCTATATATATATATATATATATATATATATATTGTGTGTATGTGCGTGTATTGTGTATTTTAAAATACGGTCGAATTACAGAAAGTACCATAAATTTTACTGTATGGGTAATATATGGTGTAATTATATTATAGTATAATTATCGAGTAATATCATATCATATTTAACCAAACTATTTAAGACATAATTGCGTTCATTAAAATTACCTCACAAAGTCTATAAATCCAGTTTATAAAAATGGAATAAACGACCCAAGAAATTGATTTTTGCTCAATATTTTAATTAAAACTAAAACGTTTAATTATGTTGCAAGTTTTTATCGTTAGAGCAATTACTGTCAACGAAGGCCAGCGGCCTTCAATAATTGGCCCCCGATGACGGCTCATGCAGGATGGAAGGCTGAGCTATCGTGGTGCTCCTGCACGCTCGCTCTCTCTCTCTCTCAATGAGGACACACACACACACACACACACACACACACACACACATACACACACACACACACTGGTATTTAGATAGTAACAGACAACATTAGCAGGAATAAACAAGCAGGGCCATGCAGACATATGAAAAAAAGACATTGCATGATATAAGTCGTCTAACAGATTCCTACTTATATAAAAACTCCGACATGCATACATATTAAACACTATCTCCGCTCTGAGTAATAGTTGGAAGCCAGTATTTATGTAATTTTCCAACTGATTTCTGCACTGATATTGACTATTTCTCATTTTAAAATCGAAACGATCTTTGATATCACAAAAAAGAATAAATAGGTTACCTCCCAAAATTCATACTTACCGGAACTTATTTTCGTACTATCTGCCTTCTAAAATTCAAAGGTTTTTGAAGTTACACCCTTGTATAATACTTAAGTGTACTTAACCCTTATTTTATAACCTGGGTAAAATATACCCTTGGTATAATTTGCCAAGGTTATGAAATAGGATTAAATATATTACATTGTGTAGGGTAAATGGTGAAAGACCCGGACAAAATTGTAACGTAGTTGAATGTAACGATGGGGTTGTTTAATCTCCTTCGCAACATCTAAGGTCATATGACGTCGGGGGGGGAGGACTACAGCTTTATTTGGTATTTGAACCACGGGTCGCTACATAATCTAAACGCGGAGGATGGTCCTCCATCCAGCTACCATGCAGACCCAGTGTCGCTTAACTTCGCTGATCGACGGGAAGCTGCGTTACGACAATGGCCGCGACGTAGCCCATAACACAATGGAAGACTACCAAATTCGGAGATTTGGAAATGACTTTTCGTTTTTGTTTTTTTAAAGCCTTTAAAAGTTAATGTATTATATGTACATATATGTTAATGCTACTACAACTGTATAATAAAATTCATGGATATGGTGCATCTGAAAAATTTTGATGCTTCGGTCAGAATCGTTTGTTGATATACTGTCAATTGCCGCATATTCAGAGGTCATTCGCGCAATACGAGAGTTTACTGCCTGGTGTCACTTACCCCTCTAGTGAACAACACAAAGAGATAAACCAAGCAAGGAAAAACGGAGAACAATAGAGAGCTGATACAATTTGAGGTAAGAAATGATAACTGTTTCTTCGTACCTCAAAATGTTGACAGTGCAGAAGAGATTGGCGTAGTAAAGATTAAATCAGTACCGCTTCATTATCATCAAAATAACATAACGAAACGGTGCAAGTGGATGCTCAGCTGCTATTTTAATCATAAACAAACTTGTCTACATTGTCCGCATATGAAATTATCTATCAGCCCTTTTTGATACAAATAGGCTGCTAAGAGAATCAAACAAGCCAGTTCTTTCAAAAGCAATCTGGAATTGCGTCGGTTCAGAATTGAATGAAATACCAGGCAGTATTTAGTTGGTTCTTGATAGAGGATTTGTTCTTGCAATACTTGCAGGGAGCGAGTTCTTAAAATAAATTAAAATTATAGTCTGTGCATCTGTTAAGTCATTAAGAAATAGAAAAAGAAGAATTATTGTGTTTGGTGACTACATATATGAACAATTAATTCACAAAACCGGTCGCATCTTTGACGCACCATACGGTTAATATAAGAAGTATAACACGCTTATAGCAACATGCCTGTGAACATGAAGAGAGTTTCATAACAGCATGGTAAATAAGCAGATGCTCAGGCAAATAATGCTTGATAAACTATAAGCTATATGCAGCTATATAGAATCAACGGTAATGACCTACAAGTTCTTTTATCCACTCTGTTATTCGGAATTCAAGGAAAGGTAGGTCATACTGCTGACCATGTTCATACATTGCCTCCCCTCAAAAAATGTCTTTTGGGGTAATTCTTGCTTTGTATTGCAAGAATCACTCTTTTCTTTGAAGGTCATACTGCTGACCATGTTCACACTTTACATTGCCTCCCCTCAGAAAATGTCTTTTGGAGTAATTCTTGCTTTATATCGCAAGAATCACTCTTTTCTTTAAGTTGAGCTCCTGAAGTTCGTAAATATCATTTTTTTATGCAGGAAGGAGAGAGCCTTGAATTTATACGGCACAGAATCTGGACCGTTGGCAATTTTAGTGTATTTAAATGGAACATATTTTTAAGGTAATATGTGTCGTAACACGTGTCTGTCAGATGGCAATTCTTCATCTCGAAAACACTGAACAAACACTACCTTAGTACAGTTCGTGGTGTGTCCATGATAAACTGTTCTGTAAACCCTTCAATCTTTTAAAATGTAATAAGTAGCGATTGGTCAGAGATTTTTGTGCGCTAATCTGCAGCAGTAATGGTAACTATGAATATATCAGGTCATCCCATAAGTAATGTCGTTTTTTACGATAGATTAAGTTTAAACTAGTCCTAGTCGGTTTAAGCATAAATTTTCTGAAGGTTATATGTAAGAGGAGATCTATCGTGTTTCGCTACATACTTTACAGACCTTGACCAGTGAAGACGTGTGTTTTGCTTTATGTGAACCCCTCATAAACATGTCGGTATCAGGAGAGCATATGAAGCATATAATGCTTTACGAGTTCAAAAAAGGGAGTAGAGCTACTGAAGCAACGCGAAACATTCAGGAAGCTTATGGCAACGATATTCTGCATGTGAGGAAATGTCAAAGATGGTTTCAAAAGTTTAGGAATGGTGACCTCTGTTTGACAGATGCAGCACCCTCTGGACGCCCTGCTGAGTTTGATGATGACCTGCTGTTAGCCGCACTTCAAGAAGACTGTTCAACAACTGTCGAAGAATTGGCCCAGAAACTCAATTCATCCCCGTCCACCATCCATCGACATTTGCAACAACTCGGGAAAGTGCCTAAGTTAGGAAAATGGGTGCCACATGAATTGTCGGTCGACAATCTGAGGGTGCGGGTAAACATTAGCACAGCTCTTCATTCCCGTGATCTCCAAGATCCGTTTTTGCACCGTTTAGTGACTGGTGATGAAAAGTGGATACTGTACCAGAATGTTAAGCGCCGTCGACAGTGGGTTTGTGCCGGAGAACCAGCGACACCACAGCCAAAACCAAATCTTCACCCTCGGAAGGTGTTGCTTAGTGTTTGGTGCGATAAAGGTGGTGTAATACACTTTGAAACCTTACCACACAACCAAACAATCACCGCTCGAGTCTACTGTCAACAACTGGATCGATTGAACACTGCACTAAAAGAAAAGAGACCTTCTTTGGTTAATCGGAAAGGAATCGTGTTCCACCACGACAACGCACGTCCTCACACCACTCGGATCACTTCTGCAAAAATTGAGGAGCTTGGGTGGGGAAAAACAAAACTTCCACATCCTCCATATTCTCCAGACCTAGCGCCTTCAGATTATCCTCTCTTCAGGAGTCTGCAGAACTACAGTATCTTGACGAGAAACAGTATACTTCTTTAGATGACCTGCACACCAGTCTTTGTATGTTTTTTGCCTCAAAACCGCCTGAATTTTATAAACATGGCATTGAAAAGCTTGTAGGACGTTGGCAGAGTGTCATTGATTCCGATGGAAAATATATACTAGATTAAAAAGTTTCAGTTGAGTTTTTTTTGTCCTTCAAATTCCGATCTAAAAAATGACATTACATATGAGATGACCTGATACTTCAACAGGCAGTTGCTAAAATTTTTTGTTGATTATTCCTGGACTGTTTAATTTTAATCTTGGCCCACAGACAGGTCTTCATGTTGTACTGCGCCTAGTAGCCGAAATGGGTGAGACCCCTGACCTAGAGTATTCCACCAACACCTATGACCGTGGTGTATTATGAAGGCCAGGTGTGAAAAAGTGTTAGCAGTTCATGCCAGAAAATTGGGGGCTTCAGAGTGAAAAAAAAATGATGATGATCTAAACGCAGAAATTTCTTATACCAGACAAATTACTGAAAGTAATCAGATGAAGGTGTAAAGTCGACTGTCGGACGGCTAGACGTACATAAAAAAAAGGTGCTTTCCAAACTGTATTTGGCGTGTGTATAGGAGTGTAATCTATATGAACTCTTCTCAAATGGACAGCTTGGAAGTTGATGGCCACACGATAAAGTGGGCGACATGTAAATTATACAGTCAACTAAGACAATAACAGTGATAAGTACAACAAACTGAAGTTATCTTAGAAGGTTACAGATATACTTGTCATGAATAGTGAATGGACGATAATATGCATACATTGTCACAGCAGCTGATACTTTTTTCAACGAAAGTTCCTTCTTCATAAGAATAAGGAATTATTTAATTGAGCTTCTTAGCTTTCAGACATACTGTACACATAAACAGAAATGTCGCGTCCTCAGATTTACAGAACTTTAATAAGGATTTTAGTATCTGAATGCATTTTTATACGACAGAATTCAACTTTTGTACCTTTCGATTTTGCTACATTTTTTATACTTCGAAATAATAGCATCCCCAACCCAAATGTTTACAATACTTTCGTAAGTTTACTATAGGTAAGTCTAAGTTGTCTTATATTGATTGGATGTATTTTAAATTGTTTCTGGTGCTATAAATGCGGTAAAGCATAAAATACTTCTTTAAGTATAGTGAAATGCTTTAGGATTCTTTGCCACACACACACACACACACACAGTCTATTATTATTATATATATATTTGTGTATGTATGTGTGTGTAACTTAAATTTATTTGAATTTAATTGTGACGTATTATGATCAGTGAAAAAATAAATTCCAATAATGAGCAATTATTACTGGGTCTCGGGGCTGGGTTTCCGCACGAAAAAATTTATTAAATTTTCTTTTTCTCACAACGAAAGTGAAGCGAACAAAGCGAAAATAAGGAGGGAAGTAAAAGCCGATAAACAGTAATAAAAATGAAAACAGGAATAGGATAAGCAAAGAGGAGTACAAAGAAGCCGAGCTCTATAAGAACATAAAGTGGAGAATGAAACGGAGAAAGGCCGGTGTTTATACGAACAGAAATAGACAGATAAACGAACCTAAGTAGGCAAACCGACAAAGAGAAGAAAAGAAACGGATAAAATAATAATTTTTATAGGAAAGACTTCGTAAACAAACAAACAAACAAACGCCAAAAAAAAAAAAAAAAAGTTTGAAAAAGAATGTTGGTTTTGAATAAAGATGCGAAATGCCAAATTTTTAAAAGCTCCTTCGATTTCCCCGAAGGCCAGAATGAAATTTCAATAAAGGGAGAATTAAACTATAGAAGCGGTTGTTTGCGTGAGAGACATCATTAGTTTTGTACTTAATTTATACAGAGGATTTAGATGGGTTTGTGTGGCAGTTTTACGACGTCGGTAGCAAAGAGGTTATTATAGCGTTTTCAATTTCTATTATCGTTATTATTATCAGTGAATGTTTCATTAAGAGAGTTCTATCATGTGGATCATTTTATAGAACAAGACGCTTTCGTACTAAATAGCAGTTAGAGAAAATGTAGACTCAATTAAATTGCCATATTGCATGTTCCCTTTTTTCTCTAAGGTGACATACAAGTTAATTTCCCATTTTTACATAATCACACGTTATATATATATATATATATATATATATATATATATATATATATACATACAGTATATATATACATATACTACCTTTTATACTTAAGTGTGTATTTCAAACATGTGTATGTGTGTGTGTATATATATATATCTATATATGAAAATTTTGTTGGTAAATGTGACTCTTTTTTACAAATATTTTCCATTTATTTATTTTCAGGTAAGATATCGTTGGTGTGTTTGTGCAAGACTAAAAAGGTAAAAATTGGTAAGTAATTTTCATTTGGAAATTGGTCTTGTTTCGAAACAAAGGAATGTTTATTTCATATCTATTATAGGTCGTCACGATTTTGAAGTAAGTTTGCAAAACGAGAATACAGGCTTGCATATATACATATAGTTTCTTACTTTTCCCTTATACTAAACATTAATTAGTCACTCGCATTTCAAAAAAATCATTTAAACTTTAAGGTTTTAATGAAGTAAAAAAAATAAAAGGTGATATCACGCACGAATCTCTGCCGCATAATGTTGACTGTAACATGTTTTTATCTTGTTGGAATGATCTTGTGCGTGTATCGTGATAGCAAAGGGGAATCGTGTCAGAGGGCCCCGCCCTCCTGTTCACAATGTAAACAGATCGCTTCTTACCCTCTCATTACCAGTGGAACTTTATTCCGGGCGAGTAATACACCTGGCTGGAATCGGACGGCTGGAAAGCCAGTCTCAGCTAAGCCATTCAGGGAGATGTGGGGAAGCACTCGCTTTCATCCGGTTAAAGACAAAAATTAATACGACTAATTGGAGTAGGGCAGTTTCAAATTGCGGCTTATTATAGGTTGGTCGAAAACATACTAATTGTTTTCAAGTGACGTTGATTTATCGAAATTTAATTACATTTATATGCAATGCAATGTTAAGTTCAATCTCCGGAACATCATTTTATTTTTTTAACATCCGTATTAAAGTAAATTAACATTTCCTCATTTCGGGCTCGCGAATATTATTTTATCGCTTGATTTTGATAAATGATTGTCTAAATTTTCTTTCAAGAAATTTGTTAATTATTTTTAATGTCAGTAAAATTGAGATTATCATTTTATTTATGTATATTTAATATCATTTGTCTTTGTTTATTAAAGTTAACACTTAAACTTGTAACGTTTATAGGCTTCTCAGTGACTCGTTCGGAGAGTTTAAAACTGTCCTACGAATCAGAGCCCACCATCTATATACTTTATAAGTACATCCGTTGATCCCCAGAATGCCATCACATAACATTATTCACATCTATAGGTTCTAAAATTATGCATTAGCATACTATATAGAAAGTAATGTCCTCAAGTTTGGACTAAAACGGTGGGGAATGTCTGTTTGAAGTTTGAAATTTTCAGAAAAATAGAACATTTACCACGCCACGTGGAAATTGCTCTTTGGAACGTTTTTATACTATTTTTATAAAAATTATTGTTTATACTATTAATGTATTACTATTAAATTTATTTATTTATTATACTGTAGTATTTCCAGTACTGTACAGTAAATTTAACGCATTAAAGTTTGGGAAATATTCCAAAATTTCGATTTTGTCCGAAGTTTGGAAAGTTCCTTAGAACGGGTTTCGGGGTAGACGAAACTTTCCGAATTCATGAGCGCTTACCATACATTTTTGCCACCGAATATATTATCCATATTTATTTTTTTCCCTTTAACATACTGACGAATTCTCAAAACTTGCACTAGCTTATCCTGTGTGTGTATATATATAATAAAATATGGAAGCCTGCCATTAAATGATTGGGTAATTAAGGTTCGATTAATAAAAAAGAATTAAAGTATAAACCATATTTTTAATGATAGTTTTCCGAGTAAATTACTTGATAGATTATTATGATAGAATAAAATTTGCAGCAGGGTCGGTCAGTATGGTTTTGTTGGAGTGGTTCTCGATCGGTTCGCTCGTGATGGCCGATCTGTGTGGTCCAATCGTCATAAAAGTAACAAGCTCTCCGCATCCTCATAACCCCCGCAGACACGACGATCTGGGGATGTTGTTTCCAGTCTCTACACCGATACCCGCTTAGAAGCTCGTCTTTGGCTGTAACCACTCTCTAATATAATACTTATCTTCCTTTAAAGGATATTTGGTACACGCAATACTCGTGCTTATGCGTCACTTTAGAGATAATTGTGTGTACGTTTGTGTTCAGTGAAAATCTATTGCACAATTCCAATAATAATCTCTTAACTTTCTTATACGAATACAATTTTCAGTGGGAGAGGAAAAGACCATTCTCTCTCTCTCTCTCTCTCTCTCTCTCTCTCTTCTCTCTCTCTCTCTCTCTATATATATATATATAATATATATATATATATATATATATATTGTGTGTAATTAAATTTTAGAGCGTCATAAAAACAAGAAAAATAAAAAAGTTATCTAAATTTATTTAATAAAGCTGTAACATCAGGAGTAGTTGAAGGCCTTGAGCTTTTTTTTCTCTTTTTTTTTTTTATTATTAAGGTTTCCCTTCTGTCTCGAATATGCATTAACGAATGAAGAAAAATCCCTAGTGGCTCGGTCGGTATAAATGGTTCATTGAACAGGAGCCTCCGCTTCACATATTCATTTATAGCATTTTGTCATCTAAGAAAAAGAAATTAATTTGTCCTTTCATGTCCTCATTAAAGAGAAGCTAAAGCTGATTTTGTAGTTTCGGTTGTACGGGTCCAGTCCTTATAAAACTCGAAACTTTGTATAAGCGCGGAATTCGATGCCCAGTTTACGTAAGAGAAAGTCTGTATGAAGCGAGATCATAAAGGTGATTTTTATTTTGTTTAGTTCTTTTTGTTCGACGCTGTTTACTTTCGTCCTCTTTGAATGAGAAGAATTACGACTACATAAATATTGAATTGCTTTCGATCGCATAGCAATAATAGCCGCTTCTGTCTTGGCTTAAACACGCGTAATTACCGACGAAGAAAAACTAAGGAGCGACTCATTCCCTATTGAATGAAGGCTGAAAAGGTATTATTTAATGGTCTGAGCTACTCCTATTCGCTTCCGATGACCATAATTGCTGTAACAGCGTGAGATTCCTTTTGTCAATGATAATAAGACGACTGCTTAATTGGCTCCCGTTAACCGTTCATAATAACTAACTCACGAGGGGCTAATTGCGGGGTAGAGAGAGAGTTCCTCTGTCCTTTTATTCCATTTTGGCATGAAAATGTCACTCCCACCTTGAGAATTGATTTTTAAAGATGAAAAATCCTTTTATGAGAGGCGGAGAGTTAAAACAAGCTTATTTAAATCTTCATTACGTATGCGTGCATGCATTCATTCGCGGTGCAACGAAATATTTTCTTTTTCAGTATTTAGATGTATTTGAACACCTTTGCACGATCTCTCTCTCTCTCTCTCTCTCTCTCTCTCTCTCTCTCTCTCTCTCTCTCTCTCTCTCTCTCTCTCTCTCTCTCTCTCTCACATGAGTTGTGCGCGCGCGCCTCTTAGGCCTGATAACTATAGTTTCTCTTCTAATGATTTTATAATAAATTATATTGTACTTTAATAATTTTTAAATTGTTCCCCACAATTATGTTCTCGTGTGTATATATATATATATATATATATATATATATATAATATATATATATATATATATATATATATATATATCACGCTTAAAATTAACTATAGTTAATTATTATAGCAATACGTTTCGTTGAGTACCTTTTAATTTTTGAAAAATGAATAAAAGTTTTTTTATGTCTATTCAATTTCATATAAATTAAACTTGAAGGATTTTAAGGTTAAACGTGTAATTACTACTGAATTTTAAGTAGAAATTCTGTATTTATTTTACATAAACTGTCAAAATAAATCTCGAAATAGTTTTTAAAAATTAAAACGATCTGGGAAATAACATTTACGATATAACTATATAGTCGATTCGATAGATTTCACTTGGCGTTGCCGGATATTTTTGATGAACAGTGTGATCAAATGTATGAGGAAATAGTATTAGCTATATATATATATCTCTCTCTCTCTCTCTCTCTCTCTCTCTCTCTCTCTCTCTCTATATATATATATATATAACACACACACACACCACACACACACACACACCTTTGGTTAGCTTCCACCCGAATTGTTCATTCTGACGAAGGTCAAGCTTTTCACTCCACCTTAGGCCTTCAGTTTAACGTGGAATCCAAACCACGCCCCATCATCAGCCCAGCGTCTTAACCACTAGGCCACCCAGGGTACCCATTTATCTACCAACCACTTTCTTTATTGCGTGGAAGGATAAACAACTGGGTTTTGCTGCGTGCCGGCTGCTGTCACCGGGTCTCGATCCCAGAGCCGATGGATTCGTAGTCAGCGACGCTAACCACTACACCACCGAGGCGCATATATACAGTATATATATATATATAAGCTATCTCTAGCTATTTAAAGAAACTGTTGTGTGTACACACACACACACACACACACACGTGTGTGTGAATTAAGAGCTGCTTAAATATGGTATACAACAGTTTCTTTAAATAGTTAGAGATAGCTTTCACACACTTTACAGAATTGCTATAAAATGTTCATTTGCCCTTTCTGGTGCTCTTAGTGGCAGTAATCCTTTCCATTCTGTTCCCTCTCTGCCATGTGCTGCAATCCGTCATGCTGTGTATACACTGTGGGGCGGAGTGTATAATCAAGCCAGTTCCTCGCTATTTATGAGCGCTTGCCTGTGTGGCCGCGATCAAACGCCCAATTTATAGATCTCTTCTTTATTTAAGGATATCGAGAGCATTTACACGCCTTTATTTACCTAATTTATAATCCCTATTCCCGATCTTAATATAAAAAACTATAGAAAAAGGATAATGTTGATTAAATTAAGAAAACATGTATTAGCCGTATTAATTTCGAATAAACGCCGTACCGATAAACGCTTTCAACGTACGTTTATATTTTGTATTCGTACTATCGTTAAGAATGAATGCCATATATGATGACACAGTTCCCAGTTGGTTACGCCTTTCTTCCGCTGCGTTGGGAACAGCATGCGAGAAGGCTATTCTTCAAAGGCTCGTTATTCCGTCAGTCAGACCAGCGATCGCGGTGGAGGGAGATTCTTTTCAGAATCCGTTGCTTATGAAGGAAGATCATATCCCTCTATAATTAAAGAAAGTCCAATTAGTTCTCGTGAAAAGAACCAAATTTAAAAATTATCAACAGTTCCAAGCAAATTTCTAATATGCATGATGAATCATGGATTACACTGTGGTATGACGTGCTCACTCATACACTCCGTCTGGCTTATATACTGTATACTCTCTGGTTTACTGGCTCTAGGCTACAACAACGTTTCCTTTTCCACTCGAATTACAAAGAAATCAATAAACTTCATATTTAATTGCTAACAACATAACATGATTTTATCAGTATATGATAATAAAAATCCACTCTAATAGACAGTTTTATCACATTACAAAAAAAAAATCATTCATTCATCGCTTTTTGTGTATGTGTGTGTGTGTGTACGCGCGCGCGTGCGTAGGCGACTGGGCATAAATGAGGTCGAGTGTGTGATAATTTACAGATTAGTGGGGTAATTTTTTGAGAGGAAACACTTTTGGTACCTCGGAACATTAAAAGAAATTATATAAAGAATCTACAAACTCTTATTGTCGGAAAAAAGATATGTTTGTCCTGATTACGTTAGGTTAGGTTAGATTAGCGAATACTTCACTATTTAATGACTTAACAGAAAATAACTTTGAGCCCTCAATTGCGTCTGAAACACTTATCACGCTCTTCTCTGTTCGATGGCACTAAGGTTAGGTTAGGTTAGATTAAATTAAAGTTGGTTAATCAATTATTTAGATATATGGATTTAAAAAAATCGATACCTCACTTTTGCGGTGTATAAATGATGACGCATATTTAATTCTTTAATAAACTTATCGTGGATGTCTGGTAGTTTAACACAGTGGTTATGGTGGCGGACTCTGAGCGGCGAGGCTCTGGTTCGTTCCCGCCTGCTGGCTCCTGGGTTGGGTTGGTCGCTTACCCTGTCTTTGCTCGGGCTAAAGGTGACCCTTGGGGTACACTTATCCAGGATCGCTTTCCGTGTCGACCCATTCTGCGCGAAAGGATGGCCAGCAATGTGCACCTGCAAAAGGAATGGCAGGAAGCAGGAGTGCAAGCATTAGCACGCACAGTCAGAAGGCGGTTAATGGAGAATGGTTACTCACCGCGCAGGAAACTCCGTCGTAGAAGATTATCTTCCAAACCACTGCTCACATCTTCGAATTAATTTCTATCATCTTCCAATGTCGGAAGAACATCCAGGATCGTTCCAAATTTTGTAATAAATATGAAGACTGGTGGTTGGTCTTTTTTTTTTTTTTTCGGACGCATCCCCTTTCAGCTGCTTCGGCAAGAAAGGAGTAATTCGTGTCCACAGAAGAAAATGCGAACGGTTCAACCCGGAGTATACGTTACCCCACGACAAAGCACCCCGAGACTGTTACCGTCTGGGGGTCCTTTTCAGGTCGCGGAACGAGATCCCTACATATTCTACCCAAAGGGACGACGATGAAATGGTACCTCCAAACCCTTCGAGTCCACCTGCTACCGACATCACGACTCCATTTTTCAGAAGGAGACTTCTTCCGGGATGATGGTGCACCGAGCAAAAGCAGTAAAGAAGTGATTGGATGATCATAAAATCACTGCTCTAGTGCGATTGCCTGGAAACTCACCAGATCTTAACCCAGTCAAGAATGGTTGGGGAATTGTAGGTCAGGTGATACAAAAAAGGCAACCACGAAACCGGAATGAAGTGGAATTAAACCTACAGACATCTTGGCAGGACTTACTCTGCGTTCGCACTTATCAAGCAGATTACATTTTCTCCAATGTTTTCAAAAGTTTTCCCCGATTTCAATGAAATTTGTAGCAAATAATCACTATATATAGCAGCATTGATGGTATTCATTTCGATAAAATATTTTGATAATTAAAATAATTATCTCATTTTATTGAAAAATATGTAAAATACAGGGTGTACATAAAGTCAGGATCTATTTTTGTGAAGCACTTGGAAATTATATGGAATTCAATCATAAAATGATAAAGTGGTAACATTTATTAAATAATTAAGAGTAGGATTCGACGTGACGCCCATCAGTATCCCTGCACAGCTCAAATCGTTCCGCAGCATTTCTAAACACATTCTGGAGCATTTGCGGGGTTATGTTATCTGCAGCAGTTCGTATACGTGTACGTAAGTTTTCAAGACTCGTAATCTTCGTCTGATAGACGTGCGATTTGATAAAGCCCCATGCAAAGAAATCTAAAGGGGTTAAATCTGGTGATCTCGCTGGCCAAGGTCTTAAGTTGCTTCCGCGTCCGATCCAGCGATTTGGAAAACGTCCATTTAGATAATCCTGAACAATTTTGGCATAGTGACAAGGAGCACTATCATGTTGATAGACGACGGTACTAACAATCCTATCCCCGTTGTCTATCAACATGATGGTGCTCCTTGTCGCTATGCCAAAATTGTTCAGGATTATCTAAATGGACGTTTTCCAAATCGCTGGATCGGACGCGGAAGCAACAGACCTTGTGTCGCGAGATGACCAGATTTAACCCCTTTAGATTTCTTTGCATGGGGCTTTATCGAGTCGCACGTCTATCAGACGAAGATTACGAGTCTTGAAAACTTACGTACACGTATACGAACTGCTGCAGATAACATAACCCCGCAAATGCTCCAGAATGTGTTTAGAAATGCTGCGGAACGATTTGAGCTGTGCAGGGATACTGATGGGCGTCACGTCGAATCCTACTCTTAATTATTTAATAAATGTTACCACTTTATCATTTTATGATTGAATTCCATATAATTTCCAAGTGCTTCACAAAAATAGATCCTGACTTTATGTACACCCTGTATTGTGTTCCGAATTATTAAGCAAGTATTCTATTTACGGATCTAAATGGTGAAAATGGGTAAGAAGAAGGATTTAACACTAACTGAGAAAAGAAAAATAGTCAAGTTACTCGCTGAAAATATAAAATCTATTGAAATTGCGAAGCAGTTTGGCAGAGCTTATCGAACTGTAAACAAGTTTATAGCGGAGGGTACCAAACTGAGGCAGCGAAGTGATAAAGGACCTATAAGAAAAGTGACAAGGCGGCAGATATCTGTAATCAAGCGCAAATTGCAAAGCATCCATTGTCCTCAAGTAAAGAGGTTTTTGAGCAGGCTGGCATACATAATGTACCAAGAACATCTCGATGTGGAATCCTCCAAACAATTGGCAAGACGTGTAAACCTACGATTCAGTCACCATTAACACCCAGGTACAAGAAGCAGCGTGTTGAATGGGCGCGTCAGTACGTGAAAACAGATTTTAATACTGTATTGTTCACCGATAAATGAAGAGCAACCCTTGAGGGACCGAGATTAAGACGCCAAGGTGGAGGTAATGTCATGTTTTGGGCAGGATTGATAGGCAATGAAGTAGCTGTCCCATACAGAGTGCCTGATGGTGTAAAAATGAATGCCCAGTCTTACACAAACTTTCTAAAAGAAAACCTCATTCCATGGTAGAGATTGACCCTTAGCAATCCATCTTCTTGACCAACCATCAGATCCCTCAAGGGTTGCTCTTCATTCATCGGTTAACAATACAGTATTAAAATCTGTTTTCACGTACTGACGCGCCCATTCAACACGCTGCTTCTTGTACCTGGTGTTAATGGTGACTGAATCGTAGGGTTACACGTCTTGCCAATTGTTTGGAGGATTCCACATCGAGATGTTCTTGGTACATTATGTATGCCAGCCTGCTCAAAAACCTCTTTACTTGAGGACAATGGATGCTTTGCAATTTGCGCTTCATTACAGATATCTGTCGCCTTGTCACTTTTCTTATAGCTCCTTTATCACTTCGCTGCCTCAGTTTGGTACCCTCCGCTACAAACTTGTTTACAGTTCGATAAGCTCTGCCAAACTGCTTCGCAATTTCAATAGATTTTATATTTTCAGCGAGTAACGACTATTTTTCTTTTCTCAGTTAGTGTTAAATCCTTCTTCTTACCCATTTTCACCATTTAGATCCGTAAATAGAATACTTGCTTAATAATTCGGAACACAATATTTTACATATTTTTCAATAAAATGAGATAATTATTTTAATTATCAAAATATTTTATCGAAATGAATACCATCAATACTGCTATACATAGTGATTATTTGCTACAAATTTCATTGAAATCGGGGAAAAACTTTTGAAAACATTGGAGAAAATGTAATCTGCTTAATACGTGCGAACGCAGTGTACAAGACGGCTCAATCATCCGGCGTTTGGTCCAGAGCGGATTCGAGTGCGTATAAACGAGGGTTGTCACTGCAAGAACTGAAGTACACTAAAAGACTAGGAAGGGCAAGTACCACACATCATGTATGCAGTATGTTTTATCCCTTTGGGTGTTGGTTACATCTTCACAGAACTAGAAGAACGGGTGTTTCAACCCTTATACTTGGGCTCCCGGTAGTTCAGTGGTCTCTGTGTCGGATTCTGGGCGATGAGGTGCTGAGACCTAGGTTGGGCTGGGCTGACAACTCACCCTGTCAATGCTCGGGCTCGACCCTTTGGATACACTCACCCACACAGTGGGGAAATGAGTTGCGGATGTTGCCTGTTTTGCAACTACTTAGTTATATTTTTAAAAATCCACAAAAATTAGATACTAAAAATTAACTATGAGAGTTAAATGTAATTTACACACACACACACACACACACACACACACACACACACACTTTCATCAGCGTTTAGGATACAGCTAGTTTATGGATTAAACTTCAGAAAGCAAAAGCTTATATATATATATAAAGGGTGTCAGGAAATGATTGCCCCCCCCCCCCTGTACAGAAGAAACTGAAAGGAATAGAAAAAAACAGACAAAACCACGCGAAAGAGCGTTTAATTTTGAATAAAAAACACTTGTTTTAATATTGGGTGTTGCCCCCATTTGCAGCTCTGACGGCGATTAATCGACGGGGGTATGATCCCAGAAGTGTCTCAAAGAGATCGGTATCATGACTCATTTCTTCAAGGACTTCGTTGATCTTTGCAGTCATAATTTCTGATGAATACCGATTCTGAATGGGTTGTTCCAGCATTAAGGACTCCACCCGATCCTTCATGATGGATCCGACATGTTCACAGACATTAAGATCGGGAGAATTGCCAGGCCATTCATTATTTCCGAAAAAATCAATGTTATTGTCCTTAAGCAGTTGTTGAGTCGCAAGTGCTTTCATACAGGGGGCTTTGTCGTGAAGAAAGGTTGCCTGTTCAACATCCAAGACACACTCGGGGTCTTTCAAAAACGGAATTACATGTTTGGCTAAAATTACATTTCGAAAATAAGGCCCATCCCAACTGGTTCCTCTTGGTTTGATAACCCAGATGAGCTTCCGAATAGAGAACATAATGAAAACACCCACACATGCTGGATTTTTTACTATTTCTCGATACTTCTGGTCGTCTGGGACTTCATCAGGAGTTGTTGCCCAAACCCGATCATTCTGAAAATTTGGTTTTCTGGAGACATAAACGAAGAATTCATCGCTGACAACCAAGTGAAGGAAATCGTCTTCCGTCCATTCCTCAAGATAATCACAAAACCATAGCCGATCTTCAATATTAAGATCACTCTTCCGTGGCTTAGCTATTTCATGCCAAGCACTCAAGCCTTGGCGAACTCGAAATTGATGCACAAGTTGCCGATTGACTATCTTACCACGACGGATAAGTATCTCTTTCGCTACCTCAGAGCAGCTCTTCTTTCGGCGCCGTGATGCAGCAAGCACAATGTCTTTCGATTCTTGAGATAGTTTCTCCGGTCTTCCTCCTCGAAATTCTGTTTCACAATCTTCAGGATTCTTATTCCAATTCCTTTTGACAAAGTCTTCTGATCTTTTTAATCTCTCAGCCACCCAGTGTCGAGTTATGAAAGTTGCACCAGCTTCCTTTGCTTCACGAAATGTGACAGCTCGAATGCGGTCAAGAACTCGCTTTTTCTCTGAATCGTTCAAAATAGATGATGCCATGGTTTCTGTGGGGAAAAAAATGGTAAGAATTAAAATTACAGGAATAGAATTTAATGGTTTTTATTCAGATTTTAACGCTCTTTCAAGTGGTCTCGCCGGTTTTTATCTATCTCTTCTAGTTTTTGCTCTACAGGGGGGGCAATCATTTCCTGACACACCGTATATATATTATATATATATATATATATATATATATATATATATATATATATATATATATATATATATATATATACGTATGTATTTCTAATATATACTGTATGTTACGGCAAGATTGTAAAACTAGTGATTTCATGAAATCCCTAGTAAGATTGTTAAAAGAGTGATTTCACATAATTAGTGTTTCACTCAGGAACTTCAGGAAGTTAGGTTAGGTGAAATTCTTAAGTATTTCATTAACTTTCTGAAGTCTCTGAGTGAAATAGTAATTACGCGAAATTACTGAATATTTCAGAGATTTCATGAAATCACTCGTTTTACAATCTTATTGTAACATATATATTAAGAGGGAGATACTATATTGTATGCGTGTAGTTCGTATACAGAGATTTTTTTAACTAAATCATTTGGAAAGTGTCGTTCTTCCACATCTTTATTGCGGTGAAAAACGTGAGGTGTTAGTTCGAATCTGGTGTCAATTTCCCTTTGTTGCCAACTTTGGACAGTTTTCTTCGTCATTTGAATGTCTGTGCACAGTTTTAACTGTGTAAAGTATTAAATTATATTGGTTTCTGATATTGTTTTGTATCTAAAGAATGGACAAAGAAACTCCTTTTTGGAAGATTATCTTCCAAGCCAATGCTTACATCTTCGAATTAATTTCTATTATCTTCCAATATACTCGTACATAAAGTAAAAAAAAAAAAAAGTCATGGAAAGCTTTAGATTTGGAGGTTGGTTCTACCGTGAACTTTTCCAAGCTTTTGTTTCAGACTTATCTTTGTTTAGCTGTTGTTGTTTGAAAAATGACCCGAGGTAACATTCATTGTATTCGCCCTTGGGTTCTAAAGCTCTATGCAACTGATTTCTAGATATTTATATTTAAATTCTTTAGATGTCCATTGATTTATAGCTTCATAATCTTCATAAATGTTTCGTAGGTTTTATAAAAGATTGCATGGTTATGTAGGCTGTTTTGTATGGATCTAAGCATTCTCTGTTGGATTATTTGTAGATCTCATTTTTATGATTTTGGCACTTATAGCTCTCACATTATTCACTAATTGCTTTTCGACGCAACCTATATACGCAATGAGCTTAGTGTCGATTTACAGTTTCAGAGATTCCGTAGAAGTTGTGGGTTTTCATAGACCATACGATATACCACTTAAACTAATTGTTAGTATACAGTATGAATCTTTGTAATTATGTATTAGCACTACTTTATAAATTCTCTCCAGTAAATGCTTACCGTGTTACAACTGTCTCTAAAATTTAATGTCATTTGCTTTGTATTCAAATAGCATTTGAGAATTGCGCTCACTCATGCGCAAAAAGTACATTTTTTTTTTTCATAATTGTATTATGAATTTGTGGGAAAGAATTTTATCCCTTTTGGCATTTTGCGTTTTTAGGCATTTACAATAATTTCTTTCGATTATCGTGCTAAAATACTAAAAGAAAATACTGAAAGCTTCAATCTTGTAATTAAAGCAATAATATACTTTTCTCGTACTGAAATGGGTAACTTTGAGGATGGACACTCGGCGAGAACTGAAATTCACCTTAGAGCTTCGACCGAAACTTAAAGCAAAGGGCGAATGACGCGGCTGAATATGCTGGACGTCATTGGAAGCCTTCCATTGTATGTAAATACGAAACAAGGAGTCCTTCCAAAGGTTCTCTCGGGCGCTGTGTCCCTAGAAGAACGCTCCGTTCACGGGTCCCTTATCCGCGCGGTTGGGTCCTCGGTTAATTTAGATATTGCTGCATGGCCTCGTCCTTCCACCTGCAGGAAAAAATGTGTACAAATAAATGGGCACAAATTTATGGGACCGGTTTTTAAATTTCAATTTAATAAACTTCTGACGTCTTTAATTACCATGATGTAATTAATTAAGAAATTTATGTTAATTTAAAGTAGACTACAATTTATTTACATTTAACTAATATATATATATATATATATATATATATATATATATATATATATATATAATGTATGTATGGTATATTTAGTACTGAAGAGGCAACACATATTCATAATATTTGCAATTTACGCTTATTTTATTTCCATTGTTTTGATGAAGAAAAAACGTTAATTCATGCTCGCTCTAAATTCCAACTAAGAGAGATTGAAATTTCGTTCCCGGTAACTTCTTTACAAGAATGTAAAGAGTACGAACGATACTTCATTACGTCATATTTTCATTTTAATAAGTGTACACTAATTAACGTACCTTCAGATAAAATTAACAGTTGAAATCGTAACCAAATTATCTCTTCGAATTAATTCGTAAGTCGGTTTCAAGTCAATATAATTGCGTATCGTATCCATATTTTCTCCACAGTGACAGGAAATATTTTTTTTTCCTATTCTTTTAAAACAAGACTGATAACTCGTTTATTTATTCATTTATTTATATATTTATTTGTGTGTGTGTGTAAATTTTCTTTTTATTAAACTGAAAACCGTCCAAGCTATCTGGTTGCGTGCCCTTGAAAATTTCCCCCAGGCAGTTAGACAAGTAAACACCTAATCAGTTCTATATATATATAATATATATATATATATATATTATAATATATATATATATATATATATATATATATTATATATATATAATATATATATATATATATATATTATATATATATATTATATATATATATATATAATATATATATAAATTTTTTTATATACTTCTATAAATTATATTTTTAATGTTGAAATCAAGAACGATAAATTGACTTCACTTTATCGATTCGTTAAATTTGTATAGTCTTTATCTCTTTATGGAATTAAATTAATAGAATTAATAGAATTAATGCATTGATGCAGACATAGTTTTTTTTTTCTTCTTTTAATTTATCCGCCGCCGAAGTCTCGCTTTATAACTTATTAGTTTCTCTTTTACGTTGAAAGATAAATTATTTTTAACTACCATTTTTTTTTAAATTTTACTACTATTAATACTATTACTATCGATGCTACTAATAGTAATAATAATTAGTAAGAAAATACTTTAATAAAAAAAAAAAAAGCTTTAACTTTAAATTTGATTTTCTTCCCAACGCATTCTTCGCAAACCTTTTTTTTTTTTTTTGTTACTTTTCTTCTTCTTAAAATTATAGATTTGGAACTTTTATGAACCTTCGTTGGGGCCAATGGTTCTTTTAATGACCTCTTTGAAATGTAATCAACTGAAAATTAACACTTGCGTCAGTCATTAAAGGATTTAAAAACGCATCCCTTATAACTGAGTTTAAGAAACAATACAAGCTTTTCCTCATGAAACGAACAGGTTGGTATATATATATATATATATATATATATATATATATATATATATATATATATATATATATATATATATATATATATATATATATAGGGTGTGTATAAAGATATATATATATATGTATATTATATATAGGGTGTGTATAAAGTAACGCAAGTGAAGAGACAAATCCGATATGAACTTAAACTAGTTTCAATTTGTTTTTTAACTTGTGAAAACATTTTCGATACCTGTTTATAAATCTTACTATCGGATGTACAGTTGTTATAAAGTACATGTAATAAAATATTACTCGTCCATGTTCACTCGCGTTAATATAATTCAAATCGGATTTGTTTCTTCACTTGCGTTACTTTACACACACCCGCTATATATATATATATATATATATTATATGAATTTTCGTAATTTTTACTCGTGTATCATATATATATATATATATATATATATATATATATATTAGTGCTTGAAAATGTTAAAAAAAAAAGTCTAAAAATAAAAGTAAGAAATTTGAAATAAAAAATGAAAAACTTCATAACTCAAGCGTTTGGCAAGAGTTAACATGTTTATTACTTGTTTCAGTTCCTTCTTTCCATCATTGTTTTCTTGAGACTTTCCTTTTCACTGGAATATCACAGGCACCTTTTGTCTCTCTCTGGATGTGGATTTATCTGTTGAGATTTCCAGTTTCAGAACCGGACCATATCGGTCTTGGAAATCTGGATTCCAGAACGGTCGTTCCATACCAAGATGTCGCCTGATTATCCCTTCTCTTCACTCGGACTTCGTCTGACCATTGTAAAGCGTTCTCTCTCTCTCTCTCTCTCTCTCTCTCTCTCTCTCTCTCTCTCTCTCTTTTTGTCTGTCTGTCTGTCTAAGCAGCGCTCCTTTACACATCTCAAATTCTTCGTTATTTTTGTTTGGATTTTAATAAAAATAAGTTTTTTCCATCGTTATTTATGTCTTTTCGCAAATAATATTTAAAGTGAAGAAATATCTTCTTTTGCCGTTAATCTTCTTCGTCATTATAAATATAAATTCTTCGACCTTTCGATTTTCATGTTAATAAACTGTTTCTGTCCACGAATTAAACTTAAGCGAGTATTGTCAATTATTGTTGTTTTTATGTTCGTAAACAAATGAGGTTTAATACCTTCATAAAATTTTAAAATTTGCTTTTATTTTAATACTTTTTTGTTCATTGTTTTAGAATTTATAAAGTTAAAGTTTTATTATTTTATCTAAGTTGTTTTAAGGGGAAATTCCAAGTATGATAATGATGGACAGAACAGTTGGCCTCATACAGTGTCCTCTTATCTTAAGAATGTCTCTTGTTTAAAGGTTTCTCATTGTCCATTGCGTTCTTCCAAATTATATATATATATATATATATATATATATATATATATATATATATATATATATATATATATATATATATATATATATATATATATATATATGAACTCATGGAAGTGTGTGTCTGTGTGTGTGTTTGCGCGCGCGTGTGTGTACGTGCAACACTGCGACTTGTTTTCCGTCATGTATGAATGAATACAAATTGTGGTTTAGGTTCCTATTTGCACGGTCGGATTGGATACTGAATCTCGGTAATTCGACTCCGAAGAATGAAATTTGCCTATCCGCGAAACCTCATGAATGATCTGAGGCTTCTTGGAGTATCTCCCGGATCGTAAACCCTCGTAAAGAGGTCAGAGGCCAGTCCAAAGTCTACGAAAGCCGCAGGAGGCCTTTGTGGACCTGTTGTCGAGTGGGTGGGCGACCTCCTTTGTCGTTTGTCCTCCTCCCCAGACGCCCTCCGCCGTACGTCCTCCTCCTCCTTCATACAAAAGACTCACGCTGGCTCGCTGTCGCAGGAGGCTCTGATAGAAGCTTCAAGGGCGATCTCTTCATTCTGCAACGCAGCGACACACGCAAAATCCTCGCGACGCTTTCACGCACTCCGCAACCCGGGTCGAGATTTCTTCAGCTCCCTTTAGTCATGTTTATGTTTGTACTTTTATAGTTATTTTAAAATGTACTTTCCTCTCTATATAATGAAATAATATTGGGATAGTACCCATGCATTTATAATTTACGTATCACGAATATTTAGGCAGCTTTTCCTTCATTAAAGCCTTTTATTTTTTATCAAATAATGAACGGCGTAAAGTTTCGATATGACTTAAATTATATGTTAATTTGCTCGTTATACAATGAATGAAGATCAGTTTAATTGATTTGTTTCCATTTTGGAGTGTTTATGATATCTAACATTGAGAAAAAAATTCAATTCGATGTTCGATCGACTCGTTACACGGTTGCAAACAATAGTATAACAGGAGTATCTGTTGCCGGGAGGCTTATTCGGCGTTCCTGTCGTCCATTTGCGATGTCTTAATTAGTATCTATCGCTCCACGCACTATGTTTAGACCATGAAATTGAACGTGTTAGAAGTTCTCAACTGGGACGTCGACCCAAGTGGTCGTTAGAGACCGCAAAACAAACAAAACTTCCAGCTAGCTGTCTCCAAGGTTAATGATAGGGACGAGCGTCCATTTATCATTAGCGTCGCTTCGGTTTTATCCTTTTCTATCCCGTTCCTTTAAAAGAACTGATCTTGTTTTCGGCTCCGTGATGAATGGAGGCATCGCTTCTTCGCTGTCAACCCGAGATGAAGTCGTAATATTCAGCTGCGATGATATATGTTTATGTAGCTTTTCATTTTAGCAACTGCGATGTTTGACGTGTATTGACTATATCGCTTAATGATGCATTTTTAAATGTATGCTTCGATCATTTTAATGAAAGTATACAAGCTATCGTCGTATCAATTATGCACTGTGCCCATAATTAATAATGCATTGAAGAGTATATGTTTAAAAATTTTTATCCCGTTTTCTAGGGAGATAAAATGTATTCAAGGTTGGAAAATGAACTGAAACACAATTATCCATCCGGGAAACACACTCTCCCACGCAGGGGGTGATGGATGTGCGAATTCGCATTTAAATTTGAATAGTAAATGACATACTAAACTAGAGTGCATCGCTAAATGCCCATTCATTTATGGGTATACTTCACTCGGCATGACAACGTAAACATTAAGAAGATTTAGTGAAGTTTACCTATAAATAACTATATTACATACAAGTATTACCTTAATTCTTTTAGGATGACGTCTCTCCCCGGAAAGTATTATTGTCGCGTTTTCTCTTCTCCTTTCCGATCTTTCCTTTTTCGCTTGCTCGCTTCTCCACTTTTTTTCATTTTCTTTTGTCGTAAACTATCGTTGTTCAGTGGGAGGTAAAACTCTTCAGCGAGTGAAAATAATTTTAACATCGTACGCTCTACATATGTCGGTTATACACAATACATTTCACTTCGTTATTTAATTAATTTAAACTAAAGTTATAATATCTAGAATTGTTGAATGATCGTACAAAGTACTGTCATACATATCTATATATATATTTTAATTAAAACTCTTTGTTTTAATTTATCTTAATACATTTTCATATATTTTGGTTAAGATTCATAATTCTTAAATTATAATGTTGGAAACTTCATAATAAGATTAAACTAACATTTCATTCAAATATTATTTCAGCTTTTTAACATTAACGCATCATGTTCAGCTTTGAAATTCATATTTATGCCCTACTCATGGTAAAAAAATATATGTATAACTTATCTAGCTCGTGATTTTTTATTAATATTTTTGAAATTTATTACTAGTTTTTACTTCTTAATTCTGTCTTACGTTTTTTTTTAACATTCTTTACGTGTGTAAATTCTAAGAATTATTTAGAAATAATAAAACAATGCAGCGTAAGTTTATCTTTGAAAACGTCAACAAATCAACTGTTTTCAGTGTATGACAAAATGAAGGGATTTTAACAATATAAAATAATCAAATTATTCGAATCTTCGATAGCGAATTAAACCGTCTTCTTTAACATCAAAGCATTTGGCATCTCTTCTTTAAATAACTATACTTAATGGTCTTTTTACAATTTACCTTCTAAAAAGAGATCGAAATAAGGATGTATTTATATTGGTTCTTGATAGGTTTTATAGGTATTCTTTACGGGTGTTTTTATAGGTTTTGTATTTGTAAACTCGCATTTATATAAAGTGTTTAAGTGAAATACTTTTTTTTTATACTAATTGCATTAAAGAAGTTGCATCACATTCGAGTATTGTTGATTGAAATAACTGTTATACATATAATATTTGGTATGAGGTTGATTTACAGTTGGTTTCAAAAGTTCTGTCGCACTCTCTCTCTCTCTTCCCTCTTCATGCCATTTTTTTTTTATCATCATCCTTGGATATCCCGCTTTGATCCTGGGTTAGTTTAGATTAGGTTAAGGATGGGTTAGAATGATGTCAGTTTAACTTCCCACTGTCACTTTTGGATTAGGAATAACAATGGGAACGACTCGAAGTTGGAAGTTATCGCTCAATCAGTAACCGGAAAACCAACTTTAGCTATACGTATGACGGAAATGGTATATAATTTGAAGTTTTTACCCGTCCACATATTTCAAGACATTTGCATGAAGTTCTTACTAAATATAAAGAGGAAAATCAGGAAAAGTGTGACGGAGAAGCAACGAGTGATAGGGATAAAGCATCAACCAGGAATAATGAGAAACAGTGCTTTAGAAGAACGGGCGTTCCATCTTCATTTAGGACGGCGTTCCTCGCCTGGACGTCCAGTGAAGCGGAAGCGGAATTTCTTCAAAGCCTTTCGGTTACATTCGAAGCGCTTTCATTCCCTCAAGATGAACCGACGAGATAGAGTTGATGGCTGATGAGGCGTGTAGACAAATAGGTCATAGATAAATATAGACACGGTATCCTTCTATTTTCGAAAACCTTTTTTTTTATATACGTATAAAGCCCTCTATGCAGACCTTTCTCTCTTTTTGTATAGTATAAGAACAACGGTGTACTTCAGTTATTTGAAATCGTCGTCCGCTAAAGTTGATGAAACCTTCGAGTCTGTTAAAATAGATACTGAAAAAAGTCCCTTTTATACATAACCTTCCTTTATAAGGATTTGGTATGTTATGGTATAAGCCCTTTTTTGCCGACAAAAAAGAAAATGTTCCGCGCTCTCGATATTTGTATCACATATGCTATTGTGTATTAAAATACTTGTTTGTATATTTCATGTTAATTAAAGTTCTAAATAAGGAATTGAATTTATTCTTTACAGATAAATTACATGTTTCACGTTTGACCAAAAAAGGGGGAAAAATTAAAGCGTGTGACATTATTTTTTTACATAAACGACTGTCATGTTAAAAATCTCCTTATTTTTGTACACACACACACACACACGAGGCATGTTTTATATATATATATATAATATATATATATATATATATATATATATATATAAAGGCCATAAGAGGTTTATAAAATTGCAAATGTAAAATTTTCCTCCGTTTTACCTCTTTCCCCTTTTCCCTCTGAGACTCCATATTTGATGGTTATGACCTCTCTTTCTGACGTCCCCTCCTCGCATCTAATCCCCCAAGGGGGCCCCCATTCCCTTTCCTAAAAACCTTTTTTTTCGTATATGTGTTCAGAAAATATTTTCTTACACGTTTCCCGACTACGAGAGCCGAGAATAGTTTTGGTGGCGTCTTTGGCGTGGATCTCGATGCTGCGCGCTTAATGAGGTCCCATTATATCGACGTTTCACGTTGTTTTCGTGTCTTATGACGTTGCCTTTAAAGCAATCGAAGATTGTTTTTTCATTGAGGTTTCTAGATTCAAGGCAAAGAAACAACATAATTCAGGATTGAGGATAAAGCTGAAGTTTATTATAAGCTATACTTACTTCAGGCACATGAATTTTATCTGAAATATGTTGAAGGTTTCTCATCTTTACATCTTTAAAATGGGATGTGTGTGTGTGTATATATATATATATATATATGAGGAACCACTACGAGTTCGACATTGTTTTGAATGAATTCAGTTTTTTTGTAACTTTTCAAGATGTGTATATAAAACGTGTGAGAGTTTCACTTCGTTTATCGACTTATACAATGAGCAAAGTTTCAAATTTCGCATATTATTCGAACAAGAAATTATCGGATCAGTTTTTTGTCGACAATTCTGCGGTTTACGCAATCAGGGCTGTTCCCATTGACACTGCTTTGATTAGCTGAGTGACATTGAACACACGGAGATTCGCCTTCTGAATGCGTGATAAAAGCCTCCTTCCTGCTCTGACACCCAAATTACACACTATAATTTATGGCGCGAGTAAAAAAGATCATAAATAGAAGTGAAAAGCTCCGTTTGACGGACAGCTGACCCTCCGCTCAAATTAATTTCGAATTTAAGGGTAAAAGCAGCCATTTTCTGGTTATAAATTTTTCTAATTCCCATCATCATCCGAACGAACATGGTTTTGAGTTACGGTTAAAATAAATCTTTTCACTCTCGTTCGGGATATATATTTTAAAAATATAAATTGTTTATTTCAATTAGGTAATCCTCTGAAGCTTATTGCGAGTTATTATTGCGTGCAGTTCGTGGAAACTTTCTCGTATATGTTTATAGCAGATATTGTTACTTTCAAAATTATATCTTTTGGACTTAAATATTTGTGGCGTAGAGAACAGTCGTTATTACGAAAGACATTAATCATCATGATGCAATGTAAAGGCAAAAAAAAATAGCATATGGAATATGATGCATTACGGTTTTCGTTTTACTGTTGGGTTTTCTTATACGGATACAGGTACGCCTCTCCACTCTCCTTCATCCATCCATTCTTTTCACTTCTTCTCACTCAACCTGAAGCCAAGATTCACCATCGAAGATCTGCATAAATTGAGGGTCCGATCTGTGATTCTGACCATAATAGTAGCTTTGGGTACTTGTTATCCGCGATACTTGTATATAAATCGATATAAATCGCTCACGCCTCTGACAATGATGATAGTTTGGGCGCCCATATTTTAAAGCGAATTCTCCCAAGCACATCTTTAATTACGAAATAAGGCAATTACGTGGCTGTATTGGATTAATCGGTCTGCCTGTGGCCTCGCGCACCAGTAATTGAGATATTTATTGAAGGGTTTGATAGGTCGTCTTCTCAGTGGACGCAAACATTGACTAATATTACCGTACCCAAACTACTAAGTAAGCTCGATTTATCCAGAGGAGATAAACAACTTAACAGAGCCCAAAATGCTTCTAATGCTATACATTACCGGCACTATTTCTCCTTTGATATTTACCTGGAATATCCGGCATCTTATGGAGATTTTTCAGGAGTTGGGCGCAGAGGACCCTAATAAATTTAAAACGTACAGAGAAAATCATAATCATTTTGAGCATAATGTTTATAATGAGCATCCCAATTCTCTTAGTGTTTAAACCACTGGTAATAAACTTTAAAAATGCGGTGTGTGTGTGTGTGTGTGTGTGTGTGTGTGTGTGTGTGTGTGTGTGTGTGTGTGTAGAGAGGGAAAGAGATAGTAAATACGACGTGTGTGTGTGTATATATATATATATATATATATATATATATATATATATATATATATATGTATGTATGTAAGCGTGTATATGTGAGATAAGAGATACACTATATGTATACATTTCTTCATACATACTTTTGTATACAAGTGTATGTATTTTTAAGTATTGCGAATATAGTTTATACATAGAGTGACGCCCATTTTGGATTATATATTAAAAAAATAATATTTCAGACGATTTACTCCTTCATTTTGCATTTTACTAACGCTTATTGATTATACACATTTTAATTTTTACGAACTCTTATTGACAGGTCAAAAACTCTACCTAAGAGTTATGCAGAGTAAAGGATACCTTTTGGTAATATATTATTACGCGTACTTCTATTTTAAATTGTATTACGAAAGCTCTATTTTATACGTTACCGGATAGTCAATTGAAAACTTAAATTGAATAATTTTAACAAATTATACGTATGTACGCGTATGTACGTACGTACGTGTAGGAACATTAGTACACATCATTGTATGCATTGTATGTAAAATAAATTTGAAAAGACACGTTTCTTAATTTGCATGCTTAAGTTTTTCTTTTATTTTTACAACTTCTAAAATGTGGTTGTTACACTGTTTAATCATATACCGAAGTACATCATTTAAATAATATATAATTGTATATTATTAGTCACATAATTTTCTAATTTTGCAACAATGAATTTGTAATGTATGTAAATATAATAAGAACCACCGCATTAACAAAAAAAAAAATATTGGTTAACTGAATGAATACTGAAAATGCAAAATCTGCGGTTCTTTCGTATATAATAAACCTATATATCACTAACAAAGGTCTCTCGTATATCTGCTCTGAATTTGCCATGCAGTATGCTTATTCATATAATTATTTTAGTTCATTAAAATGCATAAATTTCAGTATAAGCCGTGTATAAACAAGGCACTGGGGTTGAATTTACATTCTAGGTTGATAAGGAGGATATCTATAAGCATGTAATCAAAGGTTTAACGATTGGCCCACAAGTTAATAATCACAGACCTAAGAGCGTCATGCATAAATATAGACTTCTTTTTAAGCGATTTCTTTGTTTTAAAAAATTTATTTGTTTTTCACTTACAAATTTTGGTTTAGAAAATAATTTTGGTGCAAATTCTAAATTTAAACGGGCTATTCGAGTGCCGAAAGATGGTTTATCATAATTTTTAAGTTATGAATTCAAGACTATATATATATAATATATATATATATATATATAATATATATATATATATATATTCAACCCATTCAGGGTACGAGCAGCTCAGAGTATCATTGCCATGTACATATAAAAGGTCAGCGTACACAAGGCTTCCGTACGAGGTTCATCACCAGTGGAAGCAACACTCCTCTGTTTTATGTTAATCAGTGTATGGTCAAGTTCATAATCATTACGTGCTTGTGTCGTTAGTTTGCATTGCAGCCACTCTTGGATCTATAGGTCCGGGTGCATTCTTCGTCAGGAGCAAAATGCATCACAAGTTTGTTTTTCCTCTAGAAGGCGACACAAATGCACCCATTTCAATGAAAAGTGCATTCATTATATATACAGGGTGTCCCATAAGTCCGATCTCATAGGAAAAATTATTTTAAATTAAATTTACAAAAGTAATAATTTAGAAATAAAACGAGTGTTCAAACTGATGTCTTGTTTTGGGACGTTGCCCTTGGGACCATGACCTTGTCCCTTTGCCCAGTAAAGCCTAAAGCTTAAAGGCCAACTTAAATAAAATAAATAGTTCAGCTTCACAATTATTTATGTCATTGTAAATTGTAAGACCAATGCATTTATTTTATTATTAATAAAGGTTACTCAGTTCAATTCAAACAAGACACTTTTGGCAATTTAATTTAATATACATTTTCATATGAGACCGGACTTATTGGACACCCTATATATACAGTATATATATATATATATATATAAATATATATATATATATATATATATATATATATATATATATATATATATGAAGGAACAAAATCATGACAATGGCTCCAAACATTTATTACAGACGTTTCGACCAAGAGTAAGGATGTGTGGACTGTAATACCCGCTACGCGGGCCAAACCGGCCTGCAACTTAAGCAGAGAATCGATAATCACAGGAGTCTTTCTCATCGGACTGGTCGCCCTGTGACTAATTCCGAACACGATGCCATTCGTAGTCAGCGAATTGGCTGATCAACCAATAAATATTAATCGGCTCTTTATCTTATCTTCTCAGCCAACTGAACTTTATAGAAAAATCACCGACTTTTTGTACATTCAGAATCTGACCCCTTCTTTGAATGGCCAAAATTTATCGGTTAAGTTATTCACCGTATAGAAACTTTTTACCAACCAACTACTTACTTTCTGCCCTTTCCTCCGCTCAATGTTTTTCCTGTAGTCATTTCTCCCGTTCCCTTTGACATTCATCATGTTCATTTTGGGTAAGATTTTTACTTTAAATTTTTAACATTGCGTTGTCCCTTATCACTGTTTTAATTATTTTGTATTGTTTTATTTTATATCCTCGTTTTAACTGTCTTTGTTTTTATTTCTTTTTGACCTTTCACTGATGATGACCTTTTCTTTGAGTCGAAACGTCCGGACTTACGACATCTGATCGACTTTATATTCTATCGACAAGTTATTATAAGGATAGGTTAAATTTTTTTTTTTAGAGCGTCGACGTTTCGGTGTCGTCGACGTAATGAGTATAGGTCCGAAACGTTTGTAATAAATGTTTGAGGCCATCGTCTTCATCTTCTTATTCTTTATTAGAATTCTATTCCCTAAGAATGATTCTGTCGCAATAAATAATCTTGGTTTTGCTCCCACCCGAGTTGTTCATTCTGATGAAGATCAAGCTTTTTACTCCACCTTAGACCTATAGTTTAACGTGCAATCCGAAACACGCCCCACCAGCATCCCAGCGTCTTAACCACTCGGCTACCCAGGGTACCCATTTATCTACCGACCAGTTTCTCTTTTTTTTTAATGTGAGGAAGGATGAACAGCTGGGTTTTGGCTGCGCGCCGCCTGCCGTCACCGGGTCTCGATCCTGGGGCCGATGGATTCGTAGTCAGCGACGCTAACCACTCTACCACCACCATATAAAACCTTTGCCACTACACCACCTCGGCGCATATATATATATATATATATATATATATAACCATTGCTAAAGTGCTTAAAACCATTCTCTGGTTCTGGCAAAATATGTTAATTGAAAAGCTTTTAAGTCAAGCTATTTCGTTATTAAAACATAGCTGAATACAAACTTTTAAGTACTGAATTCTTTTTCGGCTTTGCAAAATGATTGGAGTAATTTTTGTACACTGAAGATGTATATATACTGTAATATATATATATATATATATATATATATATATATATATATGTATACTTCATCTCCGAATTAGAATCAATGTTTTACTTTTTTTCGTAAATCGTTGCACCGTAATTTTAAGAAAGCTTAAAAAGAGAATATAAAAGAGTGCATTGATCGTGTATCATTAGCGAATTTGTAGATGACGTATACAAAATTAAAAAGCGTTTTTCCTTAAAATTTAATAAGAAACTCGATAATGATGTAATATTCTTGCATGAGAAGTTTTGAGTGAATAAGTAAGTGATTGTTCTCTCGCATTCTCTCCTCCTTCCTCGGGCTACGTCGTAACCAGTGTCGTAACGTCGCTACCCGTTGACCAGCGAAGTTAAGAGGGACGACATTGGGTCGGATAGTAAGTAGTTGGATGGGAGACCGTCCTCTACGTTCAGATTATGTAGCGACCCGTGGTTCGGGATCCCGCGTAAAGCCGTAGGACCCCTCTGTGGTATGACCTTAGATGTTGCGAAAGAGGTTAAACAACCCCCATCATTACATTCCTCCTTCCTCTATTCTCTTTAAAGCTTTTTTTTTTTTACACTTGGTATCCACCCGCCTAAATTTAGTAAAGCTTCATTATTCCTTCGGTTTTTATGCAGATCCTACAATGTTTATATGTTTTAATTATATATAGATTTTATCGCTTTGCATAAAAGAAGTTGTAGGACATTACGTACAAATTATAAATTACGTCAGAATTATGAAGTTTATTAATGTAGAATGGTAGCTGTCTTATCGCCAAGATATAAATTAATGCAATATAAGTAAGCCTACGAATATTAACAGAGACGATAAATAAATATTAATTTTATTGCTCTCTGGACTAAAATACAAATATATATATATATATATATATATATATATGGGAATGAACTCAGAATATATTATATATATATATATATATATATATGGGAATGAACTCAGAATATATATATATATATATATATATATATATATATATATATATATATATATATATATATATATATATATGATACACACACACTGGATACCAGATGTATTTAGTCTTAAAGACGATACCTGATCTGTTTACATAAGGATTAATGACTTGTGTTTTACGATAGAAACAATTTCTTGGTTTTTATTTTACTGCATATTAAATAGACTAAATATATACATATTGATAATTACAGCTCCATTTACTGCTTCTTAATTTTCATGTTTGGCTTTGTTTGGGTTTTTAATTGATAGGTAACGAAGTAAATAATTAAAAAATGAAGTCGAGAACTTAATATTATGTAGGTTTTAACGTGGGACAAGACCGTTATTTGGTAGATTTGCGAGTCTTACCCCCTAATATGCTGTCGTACTGTTTGAACAGTGTTATTACGTTTTGATTTTTCAGACATGCTCGCATTTGTTTTTAACGGTGAAGTATGAGATATACGCAGTTAATACAGGGTGTCCCAGAATTAACTATCTATTTCAATGAAATCGGACAAATTTTTTAAAAACACACTTTTATTTATGTTTATCATGTTTAATACGTGTTAAAAATGTATAAATTTCTAAATTTTTTTCATAATTTTATTTTCATAATTTTTTCATTATCTGGTCCAATGAAAGACCGTCTGAAGTCATAGAATGGCAAAGAGAGACTCCAAAAGTTAACGTGTGGCTTGGACTGACCAAATCCAAAATTTATGGCCCATTCTTCTTTGCGGAAGCAACTGTAACAGGTACCGTCTACCTTGATATGCTTCAGCAGTTTCTCGAACCACAGCTTCTTGATGATGGCATTCTTGATAATGTTGTGTTTCAACAAGATGGAGCACCATAAATTTTGGATTTGGTCATTCCAAGCCACACGTTAACTTTTGGAGAGTCTCTTTGCCATTCTATGACTTCAGACGGTCTTTCATTGGACCAGATAATGAAAAAATTATGAAAATAAAATTATGAAAAAATTTAGAAATTTATACATTTTTAACACATATTAAACATGATAAACATAAATAAAAGTGTGTTTTTAAAAAATTTGTCCGATTTCATTGAAATAGATAGTTAATTCTGGGACACCCTGTATAAAAAAAATCCACGTATTCAAATGATGTTTGTTCTAACTGCAGGAAAAATATACTTTATTGAAGGTATATCAACATATTCTTACCTTTATACATGTTAATATATACAAAACTGTGATACATTAAACATGAATTTAACTCAGTGACTCGTGAAGTTTTAATTATGTAATTTTGAATGAAATTTATAATATTGTATTTTCTATTTCATGGATTTGAAAATATTTCAAATACAAATGAAGATTCAATAGTTGAGATTTTATTGTTTTAAAAACCTTTTTTCATTATTATAATTTTTATTTTATTTTGACATTTCTCGACATTTTGAAGAACATTTTTTTGTATCTAAATTATAGAGTTTGTAGTAAGCTTATTGCCGTGTGTGTGAAAAGGGGGATTTCCTTGGCAAAACAAACAGAACATGCCTTTTTGTCCAAAATAATTGTAGGTGCTTCGTCTGCTAGACATGATAAGGAGAGTTTTCTTTTGACTTAAATTTTAGGAAATTTCATACCCTTGAAATTATTGTTTAGACAAACGTTAAATTATCATAATAAAAGATAGACAGAGATGTTACGTTGTTTTATATCAATCAGTTTTAATTTGAAATTTTTTTTCCTGGCATTATTAATAGTTTGCCCTTTTGTTTATGCGTTATAGACAGTTTTTATAGTGATTAAGGATTACTAACAAGTTAATGTAACATCTGAATGTATCGTTTATTATCAAGATTGAAAAGTGAGTTGAAAAAGATTGATTTGTGCGAATTGTTCAACGATCAATTCGTGTGTTAAGACTCAAACTTTGCCTTTTGAAAAGGTGCTCAAGAATTAAATGCCGTTCATAAATGAAGGTTCCTCGCTTGTTTGTCCAGTTTGAATTCTTCTTTGTTTATACACATGATTTGACGTCGCCTTTTTTTTATGAGACGTCAGAGCATATGTGCGTCACGTTGTGTCGATCGGGCTCGTGTGTGTGTATATATGTATGTATATATATATATATATTATATATATATATATATATATATATATATATATATATATGAAGTCGTTGCTCGTCCATGGGTTTTCCATGCAGCCTTTTCAGCATGACTTGACGTTTCCCGCGATCGTCTCGTTGACAAATCGGTGGACTGTGATTGGTTGACAGTCAGGCATTACTCCGACGTGTAATGATTAGGTAACGAATCCTCCTGTCGGTCTACGAGCTCTCAATCCTTATTATTTGAATCGTCCTCCCTCAACAAATTGTTTTCAAAAACCATAATAATAAGAAGGTCGTCCGCGTCGTTCCGTCCGTATAATGACTCCGGTTAGAAAGATAGGCCTTATAGTCGCGTTATTATGGCAAAATCGTGATTATATATATATATATATATTACACGCGAGTCGGATTTAGGTAAGACATTTTGGGATGGGAAGAATACCTCAAACCATTGTTGATAATTGGTTCGCTAGTCTGTTCCGATCGTGTATATTGTGGTTTAACGCATTTAATTCATAAACTTACGTGAGGATTTCTCTTGTCTTTTCGTTTGTTTATTTTAAAAACTGCACTTCCTACAGTGAAAGTAGTGCCATGCTTGTGTTCACATATTTATACAATTTAATAATCAAACATTTTTTCTGCGAGGAAACATTTTAACTTTTTAAAAGAAATCAAATTTTTGTTTAAACAGCCAGAGTACAATAGAGTAATTGCAGTCGATTCGCATTACACACACACACACACACACTACCCGTTCAAAAGTTCGGAAGCGTGCTAGGTTTCTCGTTCATGTTTCACACTTGATGATAAGGCGTTGTATTCTGTATCAAATCGATTTATGGGTCCGTATTATATTTAGAACACTTAATATTTTAATATGGTGGGATTAATATTTGCTTTTATTTCAGAGTAAATATAAAAGTAGCCCTTAGAAGAGATTTAAATATCGCTAAAATGGACATGATATTAGAGGAGTCCAGGTTGGCTGGTGCCTCAGTCGCCGAGCTTGTCCATTTTTCACGAAGAATAGTTTGCACGGGTGTGCACCAAAAAGGGCAATGGCAAAAAATAAATTGTATCAAATAAGCACAATAGCGAGCGGAAAGTAACCCTGAAACAACGCGACAAAACAGTATTGTCACGAATTGTGAAGCGTGACCGGAAACCTACAGCACTAAATCATATTTGTTTAGTTCTCTCGTAGTTATTTTGACTGCGACAGTGCAGTGCATAACCGTCGTTCCAGTCTGCTCTTAATTAAGCTCTAGAGTCTAGACAGATTTTGATGCATTTGTTTTACGTTCACGATTTACAATTCATTTCGTCAACGTTGCTTTGTGCTCACTATTATGCTTGCTTGTACCTTTTTTATTGCCGTATATTCAAACATGGAGAATCTCGGCGACTTTGGTCACTAAGGCACCACCCAAACGGAGCACTATATTCATGCCCATTTTAAGGTAATTTAAATCTCTCCTAAGGACCATTTATTTTTATTTTTAATGAAAAACAGAAATCAACTTCACCATAATAAATTCTAAAGTGTTCGATAGATAAATGCACAATACGAATCCATAGCATGATTTGATACACGTATATATATATATAATATATATATATATCACACACATATATATATATATATATATATATATATATATATATATATATATATATATATATATATATTATATATATATATATATGAAAATTATTTCACGAAGGTAACACGTGAAATGAATGAATGCTGCAAACCCACAAGGAAAAAGAAAAACGATTCCAAGGCCTTTCGTGTATTCAAAGCTACACCTCGTCAGGAATGAAGATAAAAGGCGAGATGCCATAAATATATACAACGTACAGGAAAAACAAAACAATTAGCATATACTAACAAGGGTTAATGAGAGGCAAAAGAATTTAACATGATATCGTCAATTTTATACGTCCCCGCACTGTATTGAAATTGTTTTTAAAATGAATAAATGCACATTCTAGAATATTTCTTTCTATTATATCATGTTTTTAACAAGCGCTTTAGAACTATCCCACTTGATGCTATGGTTACATCTATACATATGGTTAAATAAAGCATTGGAGTATTAGCTGTTCTACACGCGTATTTATGCTGTTTTACCCTAATATCTAACGTTTTACCGGTTTGGCCTATATATACTGAGTTACATTTTGTACATCCGATCGAATACACACAACCAATAACATTATCAGGGCTATTCTTTATTAGGCGTGATTTAACAGTATTATTATACTTAAAAATTACATTAATGCCAATTGCTTTAAGTACAGTTGGAAGGTATTGAAAATTAACATGGTAAGGTAGGCTAAGGATATTTTTACAATGAAATTCCTTTAGAATTACATTATTATAATACCTATTCTTGGCTTTCTTAAGACAGTTATCTAAAAATGAAATAGGATAACATAATTTAGTACCAATATTCATGATATTGCATAACTCGGAATCTAAAAATTCAGGACTGACAATTCTCAATGCTCGAAGAAACATAGCAGAGAAAATAGAGGATTTAATCGAAGGATGATGGTCAGAATAAAAATGGACATAAGAGGTATTATTAGTAGGCTTACGGTAGACTTCATATTTGAACTGATTAGAGCATCTCCAAATTTTAGATCAAGAAAAGATAGCTTCCATCATTTTCTTTTCAACTGTAAACTTAATAGATGGGACTAAATTGTTGAGCCTACCAAGAAATAAGTCCACATCCAAATTATTAGGTCAAAGGCATAAAATATCATCTATATACCTGTACCAAACCAGGTTAAAATTAACAATCGTAGGCAAAATTCTACTTTCAAAAAATTCCATATATAAATTAGCTAGTACAGGTGAAAGGGGATTTCCCATAGCCAATCCAAACGACATAGCATAAAACTTATTTTCAAACTGAAATTTACAATCTTTGACACAAAGCTTAATTAACTCAATAAGAGTGTTGTGTTGAACAGGGAAAGAATATTCAGAGATCTTATCTTTTAAAAAATCAAGTAGGTCATCAACAGGGACTTTTGTGAATAGCGAGCATACATTGAAGCTTACCAATTTGAAATTAGGGTCATTAGAGAATTTCAGTTTGTCAATAAGATCCATGCTATTTACAATATGTGACTCAGAAATAGAGCCAACTAACGGTGTTAATAAACTAACTAACCATTTTGATAGCTTATAGGTTACGGAGCCCACTGAGCTAACAATAGGCCTCATGGGATTATTAACTTTGTGTATTTTTACTAAGCCGTACAGATATGGTAGTGACGGATTGATACTAAGAAACTGCTCTAATCAGTTCAAATATGAAGTCTACCGTAAGCCTACTAATAATAACTCTTATGTGCATTTTTATTCTGACCATCATCCTTCGATTAAATCCTCTATTTTCTCTGCTATGTTTCTTCGAGCATTGAGAGTTGTCAGTCCTGAATTTTTAGATTCCGAGTTATGCAATATCATGAATATTGGTACTGAATTATGTTATCCTATTTCATTTTTAGATAACTGTCTTAAGAAAGCCAAGAATAGGTATTATAATAATGTAATTGTAAAGGAATTTCAGCGTAAAAATATCCTTAGCCTACCTTACCATGTTAATTTTCAATACCTTCCAACTGTACTTAAAGCAATTGGCATTAATGTAATCTTTAAGTATAATAATACTGTTAAATCACGCCTAATAAAGAAGAGCCCTGATAATGTTGTTGGTTGTGTGTATTCGATCGGATGTACACAATGTAACTCAGTATATATAGGCCAAACCGGTAAAACGTTAGATATTAGGGTAAAACAGCATAAATATGCGTGTAGAACAGCTAATACTTCCAATGCTTTATTTAACCATATGTATAGATGTAACCATAGGATCAAGTGGGATAGTTCTAAAGCGCTTGTTAAAAACAGAGATATAATAAAAAGAAATATTCTAGAATGTGCATTTATTCATTTTAAAAACAATTTCAATAACAGTGCGGGGACGTATAAAATTGACGATATCATGTTAAAATTTCTTTTGCCTCTCATTAACCCTTGTTAAGTATGTGTTAATTGTTTTGTTTTCCTGTACGTTGTATATATTTATGGGCATCTCGCCTTTTATCTTCATTCCCTGACGAGGTGTAGCTTTGAATACACGAAAGGCCTTGGAATCGTTTTTCTTTTTCCTTGTGGGTTTGCAGCATATATATATATATATATGCTACAACTTAGAATGGTCCCCTGAGAAACTTTTGTTACACACAGACCGTGCATGAAACAAGGAACTCTTCTGGGAAAATTAAATCCACTATAGTCCGAATAAGTAATGGTAAATGACAGGTACTAAAGTTTTTCGTTTTCATGATGAAATCCCAACGTGGGTAACGGGGTCACTAACACTGGCTATATTTTGGTGCTTCTTTTCTAATGACCCCTTGCCCACGTTGGGCTTCCATCATGAAAAAGAAAACTTTAGTACCTGTCATTTACCATTACTTATTCGGACTATAGCGGATTTAATCTTCCCAGAAGAGTTCCTTGTTCCATGCGCGGTATGTGTGTACATTATATATATATATATATATATATATATATATATATATATATATATATATATATATATATATATATATAATATAATTATATAATATATATAATATAATATATATATATATATATAATATATATGAGAGAGTTACAAGGAAAAGAAATACCTCAAAAGGCCTTGCAACGCATACCGAGGAGGTACCAATGGCAGCGGGTGCTAGGAAAAATTTCCCAAGCAGCTTGTAGGAATCCAAATGGTCAGCGATCTTATCCGCTAATATCCCCAATAATAATTTACCTACAACCGAAGTGAGACTAATGGGACGATAGTTTTCTGGAGTGTCGTGATCCCCTTTCTTAAAGATAGGGGTCACGTTGGCTTCCCTCCAGTCACCAGGCACCTGACCCGTCTCCAACGATCGTTGAAGACTGTAGCCAGGCGGGGAGCCACCTGGTCGCGCACTTCCCGCAAAACTCTGGGGAGGAGCTGGTCTGTCCCAGGAGCCTTGAACGTGCTCAGTTTGTCTATTCTATCGGCAACGACTGTTGCGATACATCGAACACTATCCAGGCCAGCATCTTCGTGCCTGATGCCTGGCTCGGGGATGATGCGGGTGTCCTCCCTGGTGAACACTCCCGCAAAGCACTTATTCAGCACATTAGCGATGTCCGCTTCTAATGGGCTTTCTACTATTAACATAACTGAAAAACTCCTTAGGGTTCCCCTTGCAGAGGCTTGCCACCCGACTTCTTCGTTACGTTTGGCTAGCCTAACATTCACCTTCACTTCCATGCACAGGCGGACATACGCCTCAGTGTTCTCATGGGAACGATTGGCCTTCGCCCTCCTATACGCAGCTTTCCTATTTCGGATAGCCGAAGCGATGTCCCTACTGAACTACTTAGTACCCCTTTCGCCTCCCCACGGGTGCGGTCCTTGTGAAACATTCTATACCCGGGAATCTCGAACTCCCCAACGTTGTCCCTACGATCAGTATGAATCCAGAATAGCAACGATATCCTGGTATTCTGATCAGTGGCGTAACAACGAGGTTGGGGGCCCTGGTTCAGGACATCCGAATGGCGCCCATCGACATAAAAATGAAATGATTTTCAAAGCAGGCCATTTATTGAGTCGTCAAAAAAACAAACGCATACAGGCGCACAGAAAATTGCATAAACAATTGCACAGCAAACACGCAGTAGTTATTTGAAACTCACTTTGGGAACTTTTGCATTCGCAAATTTGTTCACGATATCAGAGATGTCCAACCGCTCAGCTCTTTCAGATTCGATCGATATCACTGCCAAATTTGATAATCTTTGCTAAGAAATTGTCGATCGCAAATAGTTCTTGATTATTTTCAGTTTCGTAAACGCGCGCTCACATGACGCAACCGTGATTGGCAATGTTAAAAAATATAATCTATAAAAATAAATAATTATTAATAGATTTAAATCAAAATTGTTATGTATTTATATTAGGTCATCCCATAAGTAATGTCGTTTTTTAGATCGGAATTTGAAGGACAAAAAAACTCGACTGAAACTTTTTAATCTAGTATATATTTTCCATCGGAATCAATGACACTCTGCCAACGTCCTACGAGCTTTTCAATGACATGTTTATAAAATTCAGGCGGTTTTGAGGCAAACAACGTACAAAGTCTGGTGTGCAGGTCATCTAAAGAAGTATACTCTTTCTCGTCAAGATAGTTTTGCAGACTCCTGAAGAGATGATAATCTGAAGGCGCAAGGTCTGGAGAATATGGAGGATATGGAAGTTTTTCCCACCCAAGCTCCTCGATTTTTGCAGAAGTGATCCGAGCGGTATGAGGACGTGCGTTGTCGTGGTGGAACACGATTCCTCTCCGATTAACCAAAGAAGGTCTCTTTTCTTTTAGTGCAGTGTTCAATCGATCCAGTTGTTGACAGTAGACTTAAGCGGTGATTGTTTGGGTGTATGGTAAGGTTTCAAAGTGTATTACACCACCTTTATCCCACCAAACACTAAGCAACACCTTCCGAGGGTGAAGATTTGGTTTTGGCTGTGGTGTCGTTGGTTCTCCGGCACAAACCCACTGTCGACGGCGCTTAACATTCTGGTACAGTATCCACTTTTCATCACCAGTCACTAAACGGTGCAAAAACGGATCTTGGAGATCACGGGAATGAAGAGCTGTGCTAATGTTTACCCGCACCCTCAGATTGTCGACCGACAATTCATGTGGCACCCATTTTCCTAACTTAGGCACTTTCCCGAGTTGTGTAAATGTCGATGGATGGTGGACAGGGATGAATTGAGTTTCCGGGCCAATTCTTCGACAGTTGTTGAACAGTCTTCTTCAAGTGCGGCTAACAGCAGGTCATCATCAAACTCAGCAGGGCGTCCAGAGCGTGCTGCATCTGTCAAACAGCAGTCACCATTCCTAAACTTTTGAAACCATCTTTGACATTTCCTCACATGCAGAATATCGTTGCCATAAACGTCCTGAATGTTTCGCGTTGCTTCAGTAGCACTATTCCCCTTTTTGAACTCGTAAAGCATTATATGCCTGATATGCTCTTCTGATACCGCCATGTTTATGAGGGGTTCACATAAAGCAAAACACACGTCTTCACTGGTTAAGGTCTGTAAAGTATGTTTCAAAACACGATAGATCTCCTCTTAGATATAACCTTCGGAAAATTTATGCTTAAACCGAGTAGGACTAGTTTAAACTTAATCTATCGTAAAAAACGACATTACTTATGGGATGACCTGATATAATATAAACTGCTGATGTTCTGATAGCAGAGCATGTGGCATTTTGGCCCAAGATTGCTTGGGGCCCTTGAGGCCTCGGGGCCCTGGTTCCGGTGAACCACCTGAACCACGCTTGTCACGCCACTGATTCTGATGCTAAGAGTGCCCGTAGCTCGCAAAACTTATTCCTAATCGACCTAGCATTAAAAAGCACCGCACGGAGGGTGCCCTCCATATTCTGACCACCCCCTCCCTATTCTGACCACCCCCTAGCACGACCCGTTTCCCGAACAGCCAGGGCTGTCGGGAGTTGAAGAGCCCCTCACCAACGTGGGGGAAACTTCCGCAGGAGCCTGAGCCCCCTCTAACGGGGAAGGAGGGTCACCCACCTTACATGGACGCATCCTTCAGTTGAAGGTACGTCCGCCAGCGGCTCAAGATCCTCTCTCCCCGGTGGGGGCCCGTCATCAATCCCCCTGCTTAACCTCACCATACGGTATAGGTGCCGGTCGAGCAGCGTGTCTAGCGCACACCTTTACCCTAGAGAGAGAGAGAGAGAGAGAGAGAGAGAGAGAGAGAGAGAGATTCAAAAGTCCTACCTCAGAAATGATATACACTAAATACGTATGACGCAGGAATTTTTTTTATAATTTGAATCACTATAATATATATATATATATATATATTTTTTTTTTAACTGCAAACAACACACAGTATAATTAATGTAAAGAACGACGCTTGTGGTTACCTCATTTTTCATTTGTTCGTTCTCCCTCCTCATCTTGTGCGGAACGTTCTTCTATACAAGCGTCGTTCTTTACATTAATTATACTATGTGTTGTTTGCAGTTAAAATGTATATATGTGCGGCATGCGGGAGGTCCCCCCTCAGGGCATTGGTTTCTGCTCGTATGTAGGAGAATTACGACTTCTGATTAATCGAGGCCCATGGTGTAGTGGTTAGCATATCTGACCGGCAATCGGAAGATCCCGGGTTCAACTCCCGGGTGGTTACCTCATTTTTCATTTGTTCGTTCTCCCTCCTCATCTTGTGCGGCACGTTCTTCTATACAAGCTTCGTTCTTTACATTATATATATATACTGTATATATATATATATATATATATATATATATTATATATAGTTCAAATATTCATATTTAGACTTGTTCGAACTTTCTGGATTTTGAAAATGTTGAACCCACTGAATGCTTATACATATAGTAAAGTGCTGAGCAATATGTTCAGACTTTACAGAAATGCTCAACAACTTGACTTTTTCTTCGACTTTCAACAATGTTTACTATTAATTTTTATTAAAAGAATATTAAATTTTCACTTCTAAAAATAAATCCAATACTTTTTAAGCTATATAATAAATCAGTTTAAAATTGATTGATTTTAGTTTTCTTCTTTTGCAAAATCGTTAATGTTTATTTCACATTTTATTTACATTTCTTTGACTTGGGTAACCAAAATAGGCCCAAATGTCTTTGTTTCGTCCGTATGTTATACGAATGTTATGATGTAACTTTTCCTTATATAACTTGGCGCAACCTAATTTCTTGTGTAATTTATTTTTTATGAATATTTATGAGTGAAAAAGCAAGAGGTATAGGGACTTTCTTATGCATGATGGCCTCTGGTTATAATGCTTAAACTGTATTTAGAATATTACTAACTCATCCTTGAAAGCAAGCAGAGGAATTTTTGTAACAACCTGGGTAATTAGCTATCAGTTTATTTCTGAATACATTGCAGTATATATATATATATATATATA
>JAJOZX010003113.1:137500-152500 GCA_023014485.1 Bathynomus jamesi
TACTGTCGTTTTGCTCTTGATATTAACCTTTTATATAGCTAACATATTTTTAAAAGTAAAACTATATTATGTCAAATAAATAACTTTTAAGTAAAATTTATATCTCGTGTGACATTCCACTACTAACATATATTATATTTAAAAAGAAATGCGTATCACGTTAGGTATATTATTAGGAAATACTTTGTATATTTAAGAAAAGGTAACCCGTTTCTTGTCATTGAGAAATATAAGGCTGAAACTAGATCAAAAAAAGGCAAAGGATATGAAATAAATGAAGCTCTCTTTCGGTTCTGTTTTCATATATAGGAAAAGTATAGCAGCTTTTACCATATACAGGTTGGCGCAAAAGTCGCGCATCATAGGAATTTTCAATGTTGACTATTTTTTTTTTTCTTTTAGGTAGGGTATGGCTGCGAAATTAACAATAGACGAGAGGGTGAGCTTGGTTTTAATATATCGAATACGAGGTACAACAAATCGATGGATCGGTCAGAATTTAAATTTTGTACCGATTCATCGATTTGTTGTACCTCGTATTCCGTACATTAAAACCAAGCTCACCCTCTCGTCTATTGTTAATTTCGCAGCTATCCCCTACCTAAAAGAAAAAGTAATATAAGCAACACTGAAAATTCCTATGATGCGCGACTTTTGCGCCACCTCATATATATATATATATATATAACTGGGTGATTCCCATCCTTTTAAACCCAATTCCAGTTTTATTTCCATTCCCAATCTTATCCATGCAATGGATTCCAGTTCTGATTCCAATTTACGATATAAACTAATATTCGATTCCGATTCCGGGAATTACCTTATCACTAATGTGGATTCAAATTTAAATCTATCAAATTTTGACAGTAAAATGAACCAATGATCACGCAATTTCTATAACGTTGTTCACTCATAAAATTCTCCTTCCTTTTATTTGATCAATATTAGAAGTCTTTTGTAAGTGATAGAAAGGAAATTACTTAAATATGCAAAAATATGAAGTAAATAAGCAAAAGTAATTCAGTTTAATTCAGATTTAGTTTAATCAGTCCATCATGTGAAAGGGTTTTAGTAACTATAACCTTTCATAAAACAGAACTCCTGTATTATATATATATATATATATATTATATATATATATATATATATAATATATATATATATATATATAAAACCTTGGTTTTGCTTCCGCTCGAATTGTTCATTTTGACGAAGGACAAGCTTGTCACTCCACTTCAGACCAACAGTTGAACGTGGAATCCGAACCACACCCCACCACCAGCCCAGCCTTTTAACCACTAGGCTACCCAGGGTACCCACTTATCTACCAACCAATTTTTTTTATTGTGTTGAAGAATGAACAGCTGGGTTTTGTTGGGCGCCGCCTGCCATCACCAGGTCTCGATCCCGGGGCCGATGGATTCGTAATTAGCTACACTAACCATTACACCACCGAGGCGCATATACTCATATATATATATATATATATATATATATTAATATATTAAAAACTTCCATAAAGTTTACTTTCAGAAATTTAAAAAAAAAATAAAAAATCTTAAATTTGGCCAAAATATTGCATCTGACAAAGTGGCAAGGTTTAACTTTGTTTAACACTAAACTCGTAACTTGATTTTTAATTCCGACTCTGACCAACTTTAAGGTCTCCTTTTCTCCATGGAAGGAGAGCTTGAAATTGATATTTTACAAAATATGATCATAAAATATAGCTTCAGATCATTTATCTGACTTGGATAACGTGGATAGGCCAGAGTGGCTTCATGTTTTCCAAATGTAATGTAATTTAAAAAAGGATCAACTTGGCTACATTCCTTGGTTGTGTCTTTGAATTATTATAATTTTATTTACTGGACATACCAACTTTTATGGCTGTTAGGATAGCAGTGATACTGGGTTGATATCAGTTACTACTTATATCAGTTGCCCAGTATTAAATACTGTATATGCTCGAACTTTCAGCGAAATAGATTTTATATCTTCATTGCGCCAAATAAAGATTGGAATTCATGTCCAATTTAAGATTTCTGTTAAAAAGGTGATTCCCATTCTGACCATTATTTTAGTTTGAAATGTAGCTGCAAAAATCATCGATTCAGATTCCAATTCCATTTCTATAAAAACACCCTCAATTCTAAAATTCGATTTACACACACACACACACATATATATATATATATATACACACAGGCCCGTATCCAGGATTTTTTTCGGGGGGGGGGGGGGGGGGGGCACACCAACTTCAGAAAATAGATAATAGTGTGTATAGCTCTTCTTAGGAGCATTGAGGGTGCATAGGGTGGCGTTACTTTAAATTCATTAACTGCAAGTAGATGATGTATGAAATGAAGCTCAGAAAAAAATTCAATGAATGTCTCTGAAATCAAAATGGATATTTTCATTCTCAATGGGATTGCTCACTGGTAAATTGTAATTTGTTCTCTAGTATCACATTCAGTTAGGACAATATTTTCACTTTGGGAACTTTGCCCTTCACTAGTATCAATTCTCTGCCGCTTAATTGGCACCAAAAATGAAGTAATCTTCTTCATTAATTCTGAAAAGATGAGAACACTGATTATAACACGAAAATAATACACCTATATGAACTAAGCCTAGCACAAGCACAATCCACATAACCAACAATATGCGGTCTTGTTGACAGCCAGCGGCTATGCCGGTAGCTATGCATTCCACCAACACACCACATATAAACTCACACACAACATCACTTAGCTTTGCTAGACTCAAATACCCTTGTTTATATTAAATTTTTGCTGACTACGCTGCTCTTCTTTTGACGTTCAGCAGCGTCTTATACAGAATTCTATTATTAAACAAACAAGCAAAAAAATTAAAACCCTTCAAAAAAATAATTTTGAGCGAAATTTCGTGGGGAGGGGGCCACGTGCCCCTTTGCCCCCCCCCCCTGGATACGGGCCTGTGTATATATATATATATATAACTGGGGTGTCTGTAATACAAACTAACGAAAATTGGAATAAATTGAATACGGATATGGATGTACTTTTGACTAGACTAACACGAAGCATTGTTGCTTTAAGTGGTGGTGAACCACGTACGAAAGCCTCGGCAGTACTTTGACCCCCTAACTGCTTGACAATGCTGCTGCGAGCTGCTCGTACCCTGAAATGGGCGTAAGGGCTGAATGGTGCTCTGCGTAAAAAGACGTTTAACTCTTCATACTTTCACTTAAACTATGAATGCATCGATGATTAAATATATATATTACAGTAAGATTATGAAACTAGTGATTTCATGAAATCCCTGAAATTTTCAGTAATTTCTCTTAGTTCCTGTTTCACTCGGGGACCTAAGGACGTTATTAACCTAATCTAACCTAGCCTATAAGCCTAACCTGAAGTCCCTAACTTAAATCACTAGTTTCACAATCTTACTGTACCATATATATATATATATATATATATATATTATATATATTATATATATATATATATATATATATATATATATATATATACTATCTATATATATATATTATATATATATATATACAGGGTGGGCGGAAAGTAGCTCCCTATTTTGGATTGGTAAAAAAATACGTATATTATTCATTTATTTCAGAAAAAATAATTGAAAAGGTAGGCATACATGGTAGGTTTTCTCTAAAATTCAATGTGGGGCTCCAACTCTTCCACCGCTTCTGGAGCCGCCCAGGAATGGCGTCCACTGACTTTAGCAGGAACTCCGGCGGGATGGAGGACATGACTTCCCGAATTCGGTCCCTCCAGTTCTTCCAATGTCCTCGGTTTGGTGCGTAGACTTCTTCCTTTACCCACCCCCAAAGAAAGAAGTCGCACGGTGTCAAAGTCGGGGCTCCTGGCTGGCCATTGATGTGGACCACGACGACCCATCCAACGCCCAGGGAAGTGGGCATCCAGCCACTAACGGACAACAAGAGCGAAGTGCGGAGGGCGCCATCTTGCATAAATATCAGATCGTCGATGTCTCCCATGTGCTGACAACCGGCCAGACCTCGTTCGCAACATAGCAAGGTACCGCTCAGCATCATGGTGTTGCGCAGAAGGAACGGGCCCACAACCTGATCTGAGGTCATACCACACACCACACCGTTACACTGAACCGATTCTGCCGTTTTTCAGCGGTAACCGTGCGACTTCTTTCTTTGGGGGTGGTAAAGGAAGAGTTCTACCGCACCAAACCGAGGACATTGTAAGAACGGAGGACCGAATCGGTAAGTCATGTCCTCCATCCCTCCGGAGTTCCTGCTAAAGTCAGTGGACGCCATTCCTGGGCGGCTCCAGAAGCTGGTGGAAAGAGTTGGAGCCCACATTGAATTTTAGAGAAACCTAACCGTAGCCTATCTTTTCATATTATTTTTTCTGAAATAAATGAATAATATACGTATTTTTTTACCAATCCAAAATAGGGAGCTACTTTCCGCCACCCTGTATATATATATATTATATATATATATATATATATATTATATATATATATAATATATATATATTATATATATATATATATATATATATATATATATCCAGTGATGCATGACTTCCTGCCTAAATTCCAATATAGTTATTTATTTAAAAATACTTAAAAAAATTGGTATCAAGTGTCTTAATTCTTTAAGAGTAAAGAGGAAAACGAATACCAAACGAATCCTCGGTTATTTCTTTCACTCGTACAACTTTCACAAGGAATATCAGTTACGATATTTCTGCATGCATGGTTACGCCACATTCTTCTAATCGACGCTATTCCATGCATTCGATTTCTGCGTGTTTTTTTCTTCTTTTTTTTCGTAGTCGCCACGTAGATAATACCACATTTTGCATAAATTTGGCATATTTTTGCTGACCAAGACAGAGTTTATTCAAATAGGTTTCATTCTCTTGGACTTTATTCATTTTTTATTTTATTTTTTTTAATTTTTTTTTAGTTTATCTTTTTTATTTTGTATCGTGGGTTTAAGACACCTCTGAGTCAAATGTCCTTTTCTCCTTTTTAAGTTATTTTATTTTATTATATATATAATGTGTTTGTATGTGTTTGTGTACAGTATATTCATTACATTTTTTATGTGAAGATTTGAAGTGTGCGTTTTCTAGTATGTGAAAACTGTATGAAATGAATTACAAAAAGAGAATCGTTACAAAATTTACCAAATTATAATACTATTCGCTTACATCGTATGCTACCTCTCGCTGTTGATACGGATCGAAGACCACCTTGTCGTGTGGCCGTGGGTTCGTGTCCCCCCTGGCGTTTATATATAGGAAGACAATAGATGAAAGCGGGAGGCCAGCCGCGTACAAGACGCGCACAATCCCATATCCAACACACACCAACACAAAGCTCTACCTAACTTTCCACAGTGGCACACTGCATCCAAATGGGCCTCTCCATTCCGGAGTATCACAAACGTGCCGACGGGAATTAGCTCTTTTGGTTTTGTTTGACGAAGGGAAAATGGGCGCGATTTCAGTTTGTTATGACCGTCTTCTTTCTTTTCGGAAGGAATTAAACTGGGACTGATGCTCATTTGAGGCTCTCCCGGAATGTTTTTGAAGAACAGAATGTTTTCGTCGCAAAAAAAAGATTGCATCGGCTTCTCTCCTCTTCCATTTCGTTGTAATTCTTTGTAGTAATAAATTTTGTATATCTTTCGTACTCCGTAATGTTTTTTGATGGATAATTGTTAAGTTTTAATAAATTTATACTTAACTTTAATTACTGTATACGGTTATTTGTTTAATGTCCCTTCCAATGAATATACTCTGTTAGACGGCGTTTATACGCGCAACTTTTTCACCAGCCTAATACTAATGTGAACAGTTTTTATCCTCTTTTTCCCCCTATAACTTACCCCAACTTCCCCCTTCTCCCGTCTTCCCAAAGAGACACCTCCTCTCCCCTTCCTCTCCCCCTCTCTTCCCCCAAAGCTTCTTTCCTCTGCCAGACCTTTCTCGTCACTCTGATTGCTCGCCTGGAAATTTTCGATTTTTAGTCCTCCTTCGGGAATGTTAAAATATATTAGCGACCAGAGTTAAAACTGCGGATTCCAGCCCTCTTTTTTTTCCCTATTTGGACTGGAAACGTAGTTACAGTTGGGCTTTTAATGTTGTTTTTTATGTTGTAATACCGGATCTCGATTTAATTTCATTATTAATAGTATTATTATAAATATATTTAATATTTTAGTTTAAAGGTATAAAATTTATGGCATTTCTCTTTAATAATAATTTGTGTTATTTAATAACGTACGTATATTTTATATAAAATATAAATTAGAATAGTTCAGCCATTTAAAGCACGATTAATAATCGCTTGTATTTTATGACCATTAAAACGTCCTACACTCAAAGTGGCCTCATCCTCGATAAGGAAAAAGAAATTAAGAAAAACGCTTTAAGAAACTATCGGGCGTTATCAGTCGTTATCAGTCTTTGGCCTCTCTCTTTCGCTCATCAGAACCATCGCCTGTGTTTTCTTGATGGAAAAGTTGTGTATTTTCTAATCTGTGAAACTCAAGATTTAATTCTTATTTCGAAAATGGAGGGATTTATTTTTCTCTGAATAACGTAAATGTTCATCTTAAAATTAATTGGACTATAAAAAAATTTAATTATGTCGTGTTAAAATATTTTCCAATTTGGAAAATGATAATTTTAAGTATTAAATTTAACTTATTTACGTTATAATAAATCTTTATAAATGTATAATAATTGTATCGGGATAGGAATTTTATAGATGGGGTTCCTCCCCCCCCCCCTCCTCTGTAATCCCCTAACAAAAATAATGTGATTCTTTTTGCAATAAGTATTTTTCTCTGAAAGGACTCTCTCTTTGGAGAGTTGTTGTTGTTGTTGTTACTGTTGTTGTTGTTGTTGTTCCCTAGATTGCCTGCCTGATCTTCGCCCTCATTGTAGTGGTTTCCAGTTGATGCTCGTCTTTGCATGACAGTTTATTGCCTTTGCAATCAAAAAGAGTTTAAAGGAGAATTGAATTCAGGCAGTGGAAGTAAAGTCATTACAACCACCACGAAACCTGGCAGTTTACTTCACTCACTGCACGAGTCACAGATCTTATCCTGTAGCATATGATTATTTTGTTTTATCCTCTTTTACTTTATACTTCACATGCAAACGATCATACTAGGGATGACAGCGATTTTAATTCAATACTATTCAACTACTACTACAAAAATGATCCTGATTATTACGAGTAACGTCATATAGGCACTACTACTCATCATGCTCAATATGATTGCGAGTATGAACGAGGAAAGTTGATTAACTGCGCTTCTTTTTCAGTAATCTGCGATTAAAATTATTCTGTATGGATTTGTTTCGCTCTAAAGGTTCGCGATAGAAACAGCTTTTAAAATATTTATTTACTTCAACAGAATAATTCGAAGCTCACACATTTCTTTATGTATTTGTTGCAGATACATACATAAACTGAACTTAGTCAAACTTAAGCAGACATTTGTAAATGGAGTAAGTCAGCATTAAATTCTTGAAGGGGAGGATACATATCTTATACCGTGGCGTAGCGTTATATATATATATATATATATATATATATATATATATATGGTTCACAAAATAAATAGACACCCTCGGTTTTTCCATAATTTTTATTTGATAATAAAAGCCAATGAATAAGAACAAACTTTCCTTTTCCATTATGTTAAGTTGACACACGTTCTGCATTCCATTGATGAAGTCGCCATTTATTTTTGAGAACAGTTATCGTGGTGTCTATTTACTTTTATCAACCTTCTGTGTATATATATATGATAGTATACATATTCTTGAATCGCCAAATTCCTCCTACGTTTTCGTCGGTGGTCATTGAAGTTAAATTTGCTCATGCACGTAATGTCTTTTAATTTTTCAAATTTTTAATCGCTTATGCTTGCGTTAAGGTAGAGAGGGGTTCCATTTAAAGGTGTAGAGAATGCGCTCTTTTATCGTATATAATGCTCATTTTTTCGAATTTCACTCGTCTTAAGATTTTAATTAAAAAAACAAAATCAAATTACTGCTACTTCATGCTACCTTAGGATTTTACACACCCAGATTTTTATTTTATTTAATTTTAGCTTAGGTTAACCTAACCTAACAACCTAACCTAATCTAAATTCAACCAAAAAATATATCTTACAACAAAACTTATAACAAAGTGATACAAAATATAGCACCGAATGGGAGCGAACGTAACTCTTAGCTATATATATATAAATATATATATATATAAAAGTTATTAGCTGTTAACTAAAGGAAGCCACATTTATACCTACATGGGTTCATCGAAGACCGTAAGCCCTTTTATTATGAGTGCCAAAATATGTTTAAGGTTTTCATGACCCTCAGGGCCATTCTTTGACACTGCGACTAATGATTTAGGGATGTGACCAAACCAGTGCCAGAGTCTGAAATTATGAAAACGTATTTTTCATTTGAAACCGTAAAACGGATCAAATTTCATCCTACACATTCAATGTTTTAAGTCATTATTTATATTCAGTATGTTGGTACAATGGAAATATATATATAATATATATATATAATATATATAATATATATATATATATATATATATATATAAAGGGTGATCCAGAGAAATGGGACCCAAAAGAAACCCCTGTAACTCTTAAAGTATAAGTCCTTTTATAAAATCATACGCATCATTCGAAAGAGGATAGTTACAAGTTTGTACAGGATTGTATAGGTTTTGACAATACAAGACAAGATAAGATACAAAACAAAATAAAAGTGTTAGTTAAAACTAACCCTTCAAGATGACTGCATGGACTGTGGAACAGCTGCGTTTCATAACTGAGCAATATTATGAGCATGGAAGAAGTGTAGTTTCAGCTCAAAGATCTTTCAAGACAAATTTTCAGATGTCAAAATCACCTTCTAAGAAAGTAATCCGTCGGTGTGTCAGAAATATTTCCCTAACTGGCAGCATTGGAAAAAGAAAACCAACTGGAAGAGTGCGCACAGCAAGGATAGACGAGATCATTAACAGAACTCATGAAATTGTACAGGATAATCCTAACATAAGCATCAGACGTGCTTCTCAGCTGTTAGGAGTTGGATATGGAACAACACACTGTATATTCAAGCAAAATTTAATGCTCTTTCCATATAAAATTCAAACAGTGCAACAACTAAACGATGGAGATTTCGCACGAAGACGACAATTCTGTCAATGGATCCAACAGAAGGTAAATGACACCACCAATTTTCTAGCAACTTTGATTATGTCAGACGAAGCCCATTTTCACTTGAATGGAACTGTAAACAAACAAAATTGTCGTTTCTGGGCAACAGAAAATCCATTGAATATTACCGAAGTCCCGTTGCATAGTCAGCGTGTAACAGTTTGGTGTGGTCTTACTGCATCTCAGATCATAGGGCCGTACTTTTTCGAGGATTCCACCGGAAACACGGTCACTGTAAATGGTGATCGCTCGAAAAAATGTTGACCGATTTCCTTATTCCTAAATTAAGAGATCTTTGTCTAGAAAACCACTGGTTCCAACAAGACGGAGCTACCTGCCATACCACGAGGAACTGCATGGCAGTTTTGCATCAAACGTTTCCAGGCGAGTTAATCTCAAGATTTGGAGACGTTGAATGGCCCGCAAGGTCTCCGGATTTTTCTCCCTTAGATTATTATCTCGGGGGATATTTAAAGAGTAGGGTCTACAGAAATAACCAACGACCTTGCAAGAATTGAAGGCCGCCATCACAAATGAGATACAGGCCATACCACCGCACACTCTTGCAAAAGTGATGCAGAACTTACAAGCGAGAACACTGGAATGCTTGGCAACTAATGGAGCACATTTGAAAGGAGTCATTTTAAAAAAATAAATATTTCATAATAAACTTGTAACTCTACTCTTTCGAAGGATATATAGTTTTTATGAAAGGAATTAAATATTAAGAATATTTGGCTTTTTTTATGGGTCCCATTTATCTGGATCACCCAATATATATATTATATATATATATATATATATATATATATATATATATATATATATATATCGTAAAGAACGACGCTTGTATCGGAGATATTCCGCGCAAGACGAGAGAGAAAGAACGAAACAAATGAAAAAATGAAGTAACCACCCGGGAATCGAACCCGGGATCTTCCGATTGCCGGTCAGATGCGATACCATTACACCATGGGCCTCACTCTTCCAAATGCCGTAATTCTTCTACATACTCGCAGAAACCAATGCCCCAAGGGGGCACCTCCCGCATGCCGTAACATTATATACATTCAACTGCAAAGAACACGCAGTATAAATAACGTAAAGTACGACGCTTGTATAGGAGATATTCCGCGCAAGACGAGAGAGAAAGAACGAAACAAATGAAAAATGAGGTAACCACCCGGGAATCGAACCCGGGACCTTCCGATTGCCGGTCAGATGCGATACCATTACACCATGGGCCTCACTCTTCCAAATGCCGTAATTCTTCTACATACTCGCAGAAACCAATGCCCCAAGGGGGCACCTCCCGCATGCCGTAACATTATATACGTTCAACTGCAAAAAACACGCAGTATAAATAACGTAAAGAACGACGCTTGTATAGGAGATATTCCGCGCAAGACGAGAGAGAAAGAACGAAACAAATGAAAAAATGAGGTAACCACCCGGGAATCGAACCCGGGATCTTCCGATTGCCGGTCAGATGCGATACCATTACACCATGGGCCTCACTCTTCCAAATGCCGTAATTCTTCTTCGTTCTTTCTCTCTCGTCTTGCGCTGAATATCTCCTATACAAGCGTCGTTCTTTACGTTATTTATACTGCGTGTTCTTTGCAGTTGAATGTATATAATGTTACGGCATGCGGGAGGTGCCCCCTTGGGGCATTGGTTTCTGCGAGTATGTAGAAGAATTACGGCATTTGGAAGAGTGAGGCCCATGGTGTAATGGTATCGCATCTGACCGGCAATCGGAAGATCCCGGGTTCGATTCCCGGGTGGTTACCTCATTTTTTCATTTGTTTCGTTCTTTCTCTCGTCTTGCGCGGAATATCTCCTATACAAGCGTCGTTCTTTACGTTATTTATACTGCGTGTTCTTTGCAGTTGAATGTATGTAATGTTACGGCATGCGGGAGGTGCCCCCTTGGGGCATTGGTTTCTGCGAGTATGTAGAAGAATTACGGCATTTGGAAGAGTGAGGCCCATGGTGTAATGGTATCGCATCTGACCGGCAATCGGAAGATCCCGGGTTCGATTCCCGGGTGGTTACCTCATTTTTTCATTTGTTTCGTTCTTTCTCTCTCGTCTTGCGCGGAATATCTCCTATACAAGCGTCGTTCTTTACGTTATTTATACTGCGTGTTCTTTGCAGTTGAATATATAAATATATATATATATATATATATATATATATATATATTATATATATATATATATATATATAAGTAATGGTAAATGACAAATACTATAGTTTTTCTTTTTCATGATGGAAGCCCGACGTAGGCAACGTGTCACTCGCAAAGAGGCCCCAAAATATAGCTTCCCTCATCAGCTATCTGCCAAGCAGATAGGATCTTGTCCCAAAGCTGGATCCTGTCTGCTTGGCAGATATGATATTTTGGGGCCTCTTTGCGAGTGGCACGTTGCCCAAGTCGTCCTTCCATCATGAAAAAGAAAAACTATAGTTGATTTAATTTTTTTGAAAAGAGTTCCTTATTCCATGCACGGTCTGTGTGTAACATAAAAGTTTCTCAGGGGACCATTTTGAATTGTAACCGGCAATTGGAAGGCCTTGGGTTCGTTTCCCGAGCGGTTCGCCTCATTTTTCATTTATTCGTTATTTCTCTTCCGCGTGTGCAGAAACGTTCCTTAATATTATGTCGTTTCTATTCATATATATATATATATATATATATATATATATATATATATATATATATATATATATGCATTTAACTGCAATGACCACGCAGTATATAAATGAATAGAAACGACATAAGTATTAAGGAACGTTTCTGCACACGAGGAAGAGAAATCACGAATAAATGAAAAATGAGGCGAACCGCCCGGGATATATATATATATATATATATATATACACAGGGTGTCCCATAAGTCCGACATCATAGGAGAAATTCATATTTTTCTATTTCTACAAACCATAATTTATGCTCGGGATGCCAATTTCCCGTCCACCATTCTGTTCAATGACGAGGCTGTTTTTTTATGGAAATGGTGAGGTAAATCGACAGAACACCCGCTACTGGTCTCAAAACAACCCTCACTGGTATACCTCTTCAAAGAAACAAGGTGCATCTCGCCTGATGGTATGGTGTGGCATTTGGAAGGATCGCATCATAGGCCCCCTCTTTTTCGATGAACATGTCACTGGAGGCACCTACCTACGTATGCTCAAGGAAGAAGCACTTCCCAGTGTCTTGAACGAAGAAGGAAATTTCCCAACATGGTTCCAGCAAGACGGCGCTCCTGCACATTACAGCACCCAAGTAAGGGAATACCTGTACCAACAATTCCCTGGTCAATGCAAAAAACTTCACTTTTTTCTACGTGAAGGTCAAAATATGAAAATAAAAACCCACTCTAATAGACAGAGTTTATTTCCACGACAGTTTCGACGCCCACTGGCATCCTCCTCGGGCGTCGAAACTGTCGTGGAAATAAACTCTGTCTATTAGAGTGGGTTTTTATTTTCAAATTCCCTGGTCATTGGATAGGACGTCGAGGGCCTGTGGAATGGCCAGCTAGAAGCCCGGATCTCACGCCACTAGATTTTTATCTCTGGAGCCACTTGAAAGCGCTGGTATACGCAGAGAAAATTAGGAGTGTTGAACATTTGCGGCAGCGCATTATTGGGGCATGTAACACCATTACTCCTGACATCATTCACCGTGTGCTTGCTGACTGGGTATCACGTCTGAATTTGTGTACTGAAAACAATGGTGGACATATTGAGCACGTTCTGTAAATAAAAGCTTTTGTTTTGCCTTTTTTTATTATTTTTCCTATGATGCCGGACTTATGGGACACCCTGTATATATATATATATATATATATATATATATATATATATATATATATATATATATATATATACAGGGTGGGCCGTAAGTTTCCATACATAGGAAAAATTAAACGTTTGTTTTTATGTTACTGATGAAGCAAATTTTTACGTCAATGGAGAGGTTAATCGGCAAAACATACGTTATTGGAGTAATGCTAACCCTAACTGGCTGAGTCCGACGAAGATGCAAGGTGCCGGTAAAGTGATGGTGTGGGCCGGGATATAGGGTGACAGAATTATTGGACCAATTTTTGTCAGTGGAAATCTTAATGCCGAAAGGTATCTTAACATGTTGCAAGAAGAGATTTTCCCATCCCTGCTAAACGAGGAAGGTAACTTCCCAGTTTACTTCCAGCAAGATGGAGCTCCACCTCATTATGGTCTTCACGTGCGTCGGTATTTGGATCAGCAGTTTCCGGATGCTTGGATCGGTCGGCGTGGTCCTGTGGAGTGGCCTCCCAGATCCCCAGATCTCACCCCCCTTGATTTCTATCTTTGGGGGCACTTGAAGGCCATGGTGTATCAGGAAAAGATACGAGACATAAATCATCTAAAGGAACGTATCACCAACGCCATTACAAGCATAACGTCAACTGTGCTAATGCGTGTTCATCAACAGTGGGGAACACGTATTGAAATGTGTTTTCAAAACAATGGCAACCATGTAGAGCATATTATATAAATAAAAATGGTTGTCCATAAAAAAATGTTTATTTTTCCTATGTATGGAAACTTACGGCCCACCTGTATATATATATATATATTAGACTACTTCGGTTAAATTTGACCCAAGTAGTATTCTTCAGTACTATAGTGTTATACGTTGAAAATATGAAAACATGTTTATGTGCTGTAATATGGGTCCCACCAATGAAAAAAGCCAGGTGGTGTAGTGGTTAGCGTCGCTGACTACGAATCCATCGGCCCCGGGTTCGAGACCCAACGGCAGCCGGCGCGCAGCAAAACCCAGCTGTTCATCCTTCCACACAATAAAGAAAGTGGTTGGTAGATAAATGGGTACCCTAAGTGGCCTAGTGGTTAAGACGCTGGGCTGCTGATGGGGCGTGGTTCGGATTGCACGTTAAACTGTAGGTCTAAGGTGGAGTGAAAAGCTTGACCTTCGTCAGAATGAACAATTCGGGCGGAAGCTAACCGAAGGTTACCAAAGGTTTTATATATATACACACCGTAAGATGGGGTAACTGGGCACCTGCAGGGGTAACTGGGCCCTACTAAGTTTAAGGTAAATTTCGTTATATAACAGTATGAATTTTCTCCATATATTGTAGGTATGGAAAAAATAATAACGAAATTTATCTTAAACTTAGTAGGGCCCAGTTACCCCATCTTACTGTATATATATATATATATATATATATATATATATATATATATATAATATATGAAAAATGAAGTCTACTTTTTGTTTTTCTCTAAGAAATAAACTGCCTTTTCGCATTACTGAAATTTTTTGAAGTTGTTGCGACAGTTCTCTACTAAAAAAAAAAAAAAAAAAAATCGTTAAACTATTATTTTAATTCAAAATCATGTTTAGAGTTGATCATATTGCTTTTAAATTGAATAAGAAATTATTTTTTACTGAAAAAAATTCTTGTAACGAGTTTTTTTTCATGCAAATAAATTCTTATTCAAATTTAAAACAATAAGATCAATTTTTAAACATGATTTTCAAATAAAATCGTATCCTAAAGAAGAGCTTTTTTTCAGTATACTCTGAATGCAAAATATCTATTTTCAAATTAAAAAGAACCAAAGGTGGACTTCATATAAAAAGTTAAAAGCTGCTTTGCCGTTCATGGCTTAAAAATTGAGCGTTTTCAACGCTCCGTTTTCCGTTCATATCC
>JAJOZX010003113.1:157500-180000 GCA_023014485.1 Bathynomus jamesi
TATCACGTTATATACTCATGAAAATTGTATATAATTTATTTATGAGCTCGATAATACAGTGGACAGACGTAATCCTCTATCGATAACATTTGAAATAACCTAAGAGAAACTTTAATCTTACGAATATTCTTATTAAAATATTGTGGATTACATTTCGCAGATCGTAAATAATTTTTTTTATTCTATAATTTTAATTTCAAAACATATTTATTTTGCTTAACTCATATTTATGTAAAATATATTTTAGTATTTTCAATTTCATATAAGATTTGTTTTAATTAAAATATTTTCTTAATTATAAAATGTATTTTTATTTATTTATTTTGTGTGTGTGTGTGTGTGTGTGTATGTGTGATTTAAATAGTTTCCTCTTCCTCAAGAACTTGGCAGTTAGTCTTATTTTGCAATTGTAAATTTTAACCAACAATTTTTATATACTACTTCAAGCGATTAAATCGTAAATTCAAAACAATTCAAATATAAGACCCTTCCGTTATTCTCTATGAAAGTGATGCAAAAGTGTTGAAAAAAAACATTATTTTCTATTGTAATTTGGTATTTCAACAAGGCTGGAAATTATGAGATATTTTGGCCACAGAAAAGACAGCTGCAAATCGAACCGTTTTGATATGAAATTGAAATTTTAATGAAGTTAATAATGGGGGTGTCCTTATATCGGTGATTGTACCCGTTTATATTTTAACACCAACTGATTCATATATGTGTGTGTGTGTGTGTGTGTTTTATGCAGGTCTGTTATAAAGTTGTTGAGGGGTTTTAAATTTAATAATTTGATATGGAATTGATGAAAATAGTAAACAATATTATACAGGGTGTCCCGTAAGTCTGGACCCATAGGGATTTATAATATATTTTTTTATTATGTTATTATTATTATTTTATTATTATTATTTTTTTATTATTTTTTATTATGATTTTTATTTGTGGGGCCACTTGAAAGCTAAAGTGTACGAGGTCAAACTTCAGAACATTTTCCACCTTAAAGCACGCATTGTGGAGGCGTGTCAAGAAATTTCTGCGACTGTGATTCAGAAAGTGCTGTCGCAGTGGAGATTGCGTCTTCAACTATGTGTGCGACACAACGGCGGACACTTTGAACAGATTATGTAATAAATTTTTGGACTATTTTGTAATTTTATTATTTTTCCCTATGGGTCCAGACTTACGGGACACCCTGTAGAATTTAATTAGCAAAGTTTTTTTTTGCACTTCAACATATCCTCCAATTTAGTCGATATAGCATTTGTCCCTATTTTGCTACGACTAAAATATATTTCCGAATTATTGTTGTGTAATTTGGCTGATTGTTGTTTTGATTTGGGCCTTCAGTTCTTGCAAATGCTGAGGCTTTGTGGCGTAAACGATGCTTTTCACATGACCCCATAAAAATATGTCTGAAGGGGTTATTGGGTCTGTAGTCACGGAGGTTTTGTTCCTCTCCCAATCCACTATCCTGGGAGTATGGTTCCAAAATTCTCCATCATTTAAAGCATAATGGCGTGCAGGGAGTTTGGTCTTATTTCATTTTCAGATGAAGCGATATTTCATCTTGGCAGCAACGTTAACTCCCACAAATGTGGGCTTTCGGAAAAAATAAAAAATAAAAAACCTTGACATCTTCAGAAGTCACTATGCGTTGCGCCTTATACGAAAGTCGCGGATTATTGCTCCTTTCTTCTTTCAGGAGGCGACCGCGTAAATGAAAAGCATCTCTTGCAATGCCAGAAAATATTTTTTCCCTTAACTCAGTCCTTTACATTTTGTGAATCAAACAATTTTCAAACAAGATGGATCTCATTGCAATGCCTTGAATGTAAGAGATTTAACCAAACTCCCAGCTATGAAAAGGGACTGGGGGGGGAGGAAAACTAACCTGTACAGCAACCCCGCTCACCCGACTAAACCCCTTTGGACCTCTTTTTATGGGGCCATGTAAAGAGCATTGGTTACGCCACAAAGCCCCAACATTTGGTAGAAATGAATTCGCGATGGACACAACAGTTCGTTAACTCGCACAATAACAAATCGAAAGTGGATTTCAATCTTTGCAAAATACGATCAAACATTGAATCGCCCAAGTCGGGGGATATGTTGAAGTACAAAATGCGCAAAAAATCTTTGATAATTAAATTTTATAATGCCATTTACTATTTTGTTCTATCAGATATATTAAATTTCAAGACTCAAGGACTTTCCAACCCTGTATACATATATATCCTGCAAAAATTATACGCGTACTTGATTCCTTTAAGAAAAGGTAATGGGATCTATAAAGCCCAATTTTAAGAGTCATTTCTGTCTTTCTTAATTGCAAGTAATGCTTGGCTGCATTATTTGAGCTCATTATTCCTTCTTTATCTCGTCCATGCAAGTAATTAGATGATATTCCTTCTGTTTTGAAACGACTAATTCAAATTTTGGTGAAAGACTTTCCGCAAACATGGTTAAACACGCAATTGAGTCTGTTCAAACGAATTTTTTAATTATTCATGAAATAATTACTAATTATGAATAACTACTGTATATAATTCGGATTAATATTTCAAATGTTTAATTAAGTTTAATTAACTCGTGTTTAAACTTGAATCATACATTTTTAACTGAATTTCTCAAAGTAGATTTATACTTCTTTTCTCTCTAATATTTGCAGTTCACATTATTTTACGTTAACATCGCATGTTAAAATCTCATATTTACTATTATACTTTAAATGTTAACTTTTAATCGAATTTTTACGATAGCAACAACAAATTTGGGTCTTTATAAACGTTTACTGCAGCTCGAAACACCAATATTTCAAAATTTGTCTCGCATTTAGATTCCTTCTATGGAACGCATTGGAGAACCTTATATAGTTCCTTAGTCTATTTATTGTTCTATTCAGAGAACGAACAGTGTAAGAATTTAACTCATGGTACACTCACCTCGTGTGTGTGTGTGTGTGTTTGTGTGTGTTGTGTGTGTGTGTGTGTGTGTGTGTGTCTGAAAGTCTTTACCCAGTGGAATTGCATTAATTGTTTTCATTAATTAATTAATTGCATTAAGATACTTTGAATTGAATGCGGCACATTTTGAACAATTGTGATATGGTTCCATAAGTAAATTTATTCCCCACCGAGTTACAAGTTTCAATGTATTCCCCATTGGGTAGAGACTGTTTGGACTATGTATGTATGTGTGTATATATATGGGAACGCCGAAGTATAGTTTGAATTTTGAATAAATTCGAACAAAAATTGGGGCTGAAATAGGTTAAACTGGAAGTAAATCAAACGTGCTAGAATTAAGTTAAATAATACTAAAATTATATCGAATAACTATCTAGTGCACGGTTAGGTTACTTTGTAGCCGGTAGCGATATACGATTGGTTAGATCAAGTTAGAGTTCTGGTGTGTGACAGTTTTTTGTTGAGCGAAGCGAGCCAAAGATAGCGTAAATGCCCACTTATTTCTCCCATTTTCTAGCCGTTATTCATTCGATTTGGTTTGGTTAGGCGATGCGTAAGTTGCGTTAAATTTACAAATTAGGAAGACTTGAATTAAATATAATGCACTGGAATTAAGTCGGAACTATCAAGAATTAAGTCGAATTGGAATAAGATCGGATTTGGCCACACTAGAATAAAGTATATATATATATATATATATATATATTATATATATATATATATATATATATATATATATATATATATATATACAGGGCCGGATCTAGAAGTTGCGAGGCCCTAGGCAGATCTAGAAATTGCGAGGCCCTAGGCCTATATATATGAAAATATGGACTTAATTATCGGTACTATACCAGCAATATTAGAATCCCGCATAGACAGAACTATGCCAGCACTTAAAATTAAACCAAACCAAAATAATCACGCATGGAAATTGTATAAGAAATATAAATAACCATACAAATAAGTATAAATTATAATATGAATCAAGATTTGTATCGAAAATATAAGACAATGATTTCTAAGATTTATATAATATTATAGGTAATGACTTTCCATAGTATACAAACGATTTTCATATGTGATGTATAAGAGATGTTGACATTTCATTTTTTATAATAGTGAGCGATCGACTTATCAGGCTAAATATTAATGCTTTAATATTTGGTTCAGATGCTCCTTGAATATTACAGCAATGCTTTTCTACTTTTCTTCGAGCTAAACTCTTCAATTAATTGAGAATAATCTAATGAATTTGTTATATCGTTTTCTATTGATAACATAGCTAATGATTGCAATCTCGATTGAGACATGGTGGAACGCAAATATGTTTTAATAAGTTTGAGACGCGAGAAACTTCTTTCAGCCGAAGCAACAGTAACTGGGATGGTTAATACTGTTCGAAGTGCAACATAAACATTAGGATAAATCTCACTTAGTTGTTTTTGCACTATATAAACAAGGGCATTTCCGAGATCTGTTTTCTCAGGTATAAACCTGCAAAGTACTTTAAGTTCTTCATAGAGTTCTAAATCATTAATATCACTTGAACAGAACGCGCAAAACGGCTTGAGCGAGGCCCCCTTTGGCGCGAGGCCCTAGGGCCTAGGCGATCGCCTAGTTCGCCTATAGCTAAATCCGGGCCTGTATATATATATATATATATATATATATATATATATATATATATATATATAAATGTGTGTGTGTGTGTTTTATGCAGGTCTGTTATAAAGTTGTTGAGGGGTTTTAAATTTAATAATTTGATATGGAATTGATGAAAATAGTAAACAATATTATAGAATTTAATTAGCAAAGTTTTTTTTTGCACTTCAACATATCCTCCAATTTAGTCGATATAGCATTTGTCCCTATTTTGCTACGACTAAAATATATTTCCGAATTATTGTTGTGTAATTTGGCTGATTGTTGTTTTGATTTGGGCCTTCAGTTCTTGCAAATGCTGAGGCTTTGTGGCGTAAACGATGCTTTTCACATGACCCCATAAAAATATGTCTGAAGGGGTTATTGGGTCTGTAGGTAGTCACGGAGGTTTTGTTCCTCTCCCAATCCACTATCCTGGGAGTATGGTTCCAAAATTCTCCATCATTTAAAGCATAATGGCGTGCAGGGAGTTTGGTCTTATTTCATTTTCAGATGAAGCGATATTTCATCTTGGCAGCAACGTTAACTCCCACAAATGTGGGCTTTCGGAAAAAAAAATAAATAAAAAACCTTGACATCTTCAGAAGTCACTATGCGTTGCGCCTTATACGAAAGTCGCGGGTTATTGCTCCTTTCTTCTTTCAGGAGGCGACCGCGTAAATGAAAAGCATCTCTTGCAATGCCAGAAAATATTTTTCTCCCTTAACTCAGTCCTTTACATTTTGTGAATCAAACAATTTTCAAACAAGATGGATCTCATTGCAATGCCTTGAATGTAAGAGAATTTAACCAAACTCCCAGCTATGAAAAGGGACTGGGGGGGGGAGGAAAACTAACCTGTACAGCAACCCCGCTCACCCGACTAAACCCCTTTGGACCTCTTTTTATGGGGCCATGTAAAGAGCATTGGTTACGCCACAAAGCCCCAACATTTGGTAGAAATGAATTCGCGATGGACACAACAGTTCGTTAACTCGCACAATAACAAATCGAAAGTGGATTTCAATCTTTGCAAAATACGATCAAACATTGAATCGCCCAAGTCGGGGGATATGTTGAAGTACAAAATGCGCAAAAAATCTTTGATAATTAAATTTTATAATGCCATTTACTATTTTGTTCTATCAGATATATTAAATTTCAAGACTCAAGGACTTTCCAACCCTGTATACATATATATCCTGCAAAAATTATACGCGTACTTGATTCCTTTAAGAAAAGGTAATGGGATCTATAAAGCCCAATTTTAAGAGTCATTTCTGTCTTTCTTAATTGCAAGTAATGCTTGGCTGCATTATTTGAGCTCATTATTCCTTCTTTATCTCGTCCATGCAAGTAATTAGATGATATTCCTTCTGTTTTGAAACGACTAATTCAAATTTTGGTGAAAGACTTTCCGCAAACATGGTTAAACACGCAATTGAGTCTGTTCAAACGAATTTTTTAATTATTCATGAAATAATTACTAATTATGAATAACTACTGTATATAATTCGGATTAATATTTCAAATGTTTAATTAAGTTTAATTAACTCGTGTTTAAACTTGAATCATACATTTTTAACTGAATTTCTCAAAGTAGATTTATACTTCTTTTCTCTAATATTTGCAGTTCACATTATTTTACGTTAACATCGCATGTTAAAATCTCATATTTACTATTATACTTTAAATGTTAACTTTTAATCGAATTTTTACGATAGCAACAACAAATTTGGGTCTTTATAAACGTTTACTGCAGCTCGAAACACCAATATTTCAAAATTTGTCTCGCATTTAGATTCCTTCTATGGAACGCATTGGAGAACCTTATATAGTTCCTTAGTCTATTTATTGTTCTATTCAGAGAACGAACAGTGTAAGAATTTAACTCATGGTACACTCACCTCGTGTGTGTGTGTGTGTGTGTGTGTGTGTGTGTGTGTGTGTGTGTGTGTGTGTCTGTCTGAAAGTCTTTACCCAGTGGGAATTGCATTAATTGTTTTCATTAATTAATTAATTGCATTAAGATACTTTGAATTGAATGCGGCACATTTTGAACAATTGTGATATGGTTCCATAAGTAAATTTATTCCCCACCGAGTTACAAGTTTCAATGTATTCCCCATTGGGTAGAGACTGTTTGGACTATGTATGTATGTGTGTATATATATGGGAACGCCGAAGTATAGTTTGAATTTTGAATAAATTCGAACAAAAAATTGGGGCTGAAATAGGTTAAACTGGAAGTAAATCAAACGTGCTAGAATTAAGTTAAATAATACTAAAATTATATCGAATAACTATCTAGTGCACGGTTAGGTTACTTTGTAGCCGGTAGCGATATACGATTGGTTAGATCAAGTTAGAGTTCTGGTGTGTGACAGTTTTTTGTTGAGCGAAGCGAGCCAAAGATAAGCGTAAATGCCCACTTATTTCTCCCATTTTCTAGCCGTTATTCATTCGATTTGGTTTGGTTAGGCGATGCGTAAGTTGCGTTAAATTTACAAATTAGGAAGACTTGAATTAAATATAATGCACTGGAATTAAGTCGGAACTATCAAGAATTAAGTCGAATTGGAATAAGATCGGATTTGGCCACACTAGAATAAAGTGTATATATATATATATATATATATATATATATATATATATATATATATATATATATATATATATATATATACACAAACTCAGAATGGTTCCCTGAGAACATTATATGTTAAACACAGACCTTGTTCCATGCACGGTCTGTGTTTAACATATATATATATATATATATATATATTAATATATATATATATATATACAGGGCCGGATCTAGAAGTTGCGAGGCCCTAGGCAGATCTAGAAATTGCGAGGCCCTAGGCCTATATATATGAAAATATGGACTTAATTATCGGTACTATACCAGCAATATTAGAATCCCGCATAGACAGAACTATGCCAGCACTTAAAAATTAAACCAAACCAAAATAATCACGCATGGAAATTGTATAAGAAATATAAATAAACCATACAAATAAGTATAAATTATAATATGAATCAAGATTTGTATCGAAAATATAAGACAATGATTTCTAAGATTTATATAATATTATAGGTAATGACTTTCCATAGTATACAAACGTTTTTCATATGTGATGTATAAGAGATGTTGACATTTCATTTTTATAATAGTGAGCGATCGACTTATCAGGCTAAATATTAATGCTTTAATATTTGGTTCAGATGCTCCTTGAATATTACAGCAATGCTTTTCTACTTTTCTTCGAGCTAAACTCTTCAATTAATTGAGAATAATCTAATGAATTTGTTATATCGTTTTCTATTGATAACATAGCTAATGATTGCAATCTCGATTGAGACATGGTGGAACGCAAATATGTTTTAATAAGTTTGAGACGCGAGAAACTTCTTTCAGCCGAAGCAACAGTAACTGGGATGGTTAATACTGTTCGAAGTGCAACATAAACATTAGGATAAATCTCACTTAGTTGTTTTTGCACTATATAAACAAGGGCATTTCCGAGATCTGTTTTCTCAGGTATAAACCTGCAAAGTACTTTAAGTTCTTCATAGAGTTCTAAATCATTAATATCACTTGAACAGAACGCGCAAAACGGCTTGAGCGAGGCCCCCTTTGGCGCGAGGCCCTAGGGCCTAGGCGATCGCCTAGTTCGCCTATAGCTAAATCCGGGCCTGTATATATATATATATATATATATATTATATAAATGTGTGTGTGTGTGTGTGTGTGTACACACACTTAGCCTTTTTATCTCCTAATATATATTTTATTACGTAAAAGTATTTTGATTTAAATAAGACATTACTGTGTATTTATATAATATATTGATTATACATGAAGTATCCGAAAAATCGCTCTCTGTAATGAGAAATACACCGAAACTCGTGGACATTTTACCATATTATAACTAAAATTATAACTAAAATAAAATACCATACAATCGGGTCACTGAAATATAACAAATTTTAATTTATTTAAAAATAAAAATAATTGGTTATTAAGTTCGTTTATTATTATTATATTATTATTATTATTATCATCAAAATAACGGAAAAATTATTTCAGAAATTCGTGTATTTAAATACATATACTGAAGAACAAAGTACACGTACACCTCAAAAAGTCAAGCTTAATTTTAAAATCTATTTTTATACGAATAAAATTATATTATCAATGTTTGGTAATAATCTTAAATCCATTCGATCATTTTCCACGAGTCAAAAAAATTATTTTCGAAAATAAATTTTTTTTTAAATTTTTCAAATTTCTTGCATCAGTAATGAATTTACGGCCGTATCATTATATACACTATAAATACACAAACTCGATATACATAATGCCTTTATAGTTCTTCAAATTATTCTTAATCATAATAATTAATAATTTAATAACTAATAATTTAAATTTTAATTGCTAAAAAGACGTTTCGAAACGTTTTAAAAGAGAAATAATTCAGTGAATAAAAATAATGTATAAAATGTGTCCATTCTCAAAGATTTGAATTTCTTCAACTGAATCATTTATGATACAACCACCGATAATGTTTAATGACTTTATTACTTCAAATATATACATACATACACACACATATATCTCATATGTGTATATATATATACACACGTATACAAATAGTTAGTATAAATTCCAGAAATAGGAAGACGTCTTGAAATATGTAATTAAGACGATTGTTATTAATATTGTAAACCTTATTCCATTTCAAATTGCTCTTTGAAGCATTCGTTATAAGCGGAAGCCAAGTAAAGCCTTGAACAATGTTGGGTCGTGCAATTACCTCGCAAAATATACAACTTCCTTCTTTTTGCTGTTGTCTAACCTCTTCTGTGTATATATACACACACTCGTATATATACACTCTTTATATATAAACTTTTAGGGGGGTGGGGGAATTTGGTCTGTCGTGTTATTGAGGCTTGATTATTTCATTTATATAAGTTTCTTATTAAATTTTATTAGCACGTTTTCCATATATATATATATGGCCCTACATACATATTAATTATATATATATATATATATATATATATATATATATCTATATATGGCCCTACATACATATTAATTATGTGATTCTGCATACTTGCAATTATGTTGTTTGTTCTGACAGCGCAAAAATAGAATCGGTAAGGTTTATTATTGCGAACACTTGCATGTCTTTATTTATTATTGTTTCCGATTTATATTTCATTAATTTTTATTTACGAGTTAATGAAGATTATAGATAATAATGCTTCAATTATTCTATATTATTGTTTGTTTTCGTGCAAACGCGGTTTGTTTACGCTTTGATTCCGGTTTGCGAGTAATTATTATAATATATATATATATATATATATATATTCTCAGACTTAGGTTATTGCCACTGAAACAATTTCTCTTTCTAAGTAACTTAATTCCAAATCTTTAAAACCTTTACACGCAGTTTATTTCTTAAGTTAATTTTTTTTGTGTGTGTATGCGATAATTACAGCGACATACTCTTATAACACTATTGTTCAAATTCATTTATTTCCTATGGCGCAATCTAATTTAAAACTAAGCCTTAAGTAGATTCGAAATTTCGTATTCTTTCAAATGATTTTTGCTTATCCTCTTATATAACTCAATCTTCTTCTACTAAATTTCTTAACAAATAATTACGAACAAAATGTAAAATTTATACTCACTCTTATTATTCATAACTTCAAAATGAATGATGATGATTCAATCACATATTATTAATAATGACGTTTTGTCTCATTATTATTATTTATAACCCTTATCGCGAACTGTGTATATATATATATATATATATATATATATATATATATATACACACGTGTATGTAATGAAAAATGAAACATATTTCTTCTTATTTCTTGTATTTATAATCATTTCGAAACTACATCAGTATATATATATATAGAAATCGACACTTTATTAATAAATTAAAATGACTTAGAAATGAGAGAATATTAAAATTATATTTGCGAGTTTATCTACAAACAATATCTGCATATATATGTACAGTATATTAAATATATTACTTGTCAAATATATATAAATATATATTTATATAACACGAGATGTTTTATGAATAGTATTTAAGTGTTTTATATAATATGAACACTAAATCCTGCTAAACATTTTTTTTTTTTTTTTTTTGGTAATATGATTTCAAAATAATAGAAAAGTCACAGAATAAATATATCGAAACGTTCTACAAGGACATATATATATATATATATTTTATAAGGAAACTGTATATATATATATATATATATATATACGTATATTATAATGCTCATTGATACGGAAACTAATACACGGTTGTGCTATGCAATGATAGTTTATTTTTACACTTTTTCTTATTGCATTTCATGAAAAATAAACACTTATAGAATGAGACACAGTAATTTATTCTATTTTTTTTATATATATATATATATAATAATAATAATTTTTCTATAATAATAATAATAATAATAATAATAATTACAATTACAAAGAGCACCGTTTCATTATTAGGTATCACTACATAAAATTTCATTTCACACGTAAATATTTACATAAAAACCTTTTAAATATATACACCGAGAAATATATATAAAATAAAGGAAATTATAATGTATCACAGCTCACTATAAAATTAACAATAAATTCACATCACTTTAAGTAACTAGTTATGGTTCTTTTCCTCGTGAAAATAATAATTAATAATAATTAATAATAATTAATAATGATAATTTTTATTAATTTTAAGAGACTCGAAATTTTTATGTATATACTGATTTGCACAATTTACACTGTAAGCGAAATTTGTCACAGTTTTTCAAGACTTTTCGGATTCGTCAAAAGTTCCCTGGTGAGCCTCCACGTCTGCCTCGCCGCCGCCTCTAGACTCGGAGGGGTAGCACCCCTCAGAAGGTTGATTGCCGGTAGAAAGTAGTGAGGGCAGCGTCTACACTGAAGACAGGTAATTAGCTGAAGAAGTATTCCGATGAGGCGATCTCCGAGAGCCCCTTCGTCCCACTCCGACTCTCGAGGGTGTTTCTCGCACTCGTACAGGACGAGTGTTTTGAGGATGTAAGAAGCGACGGGATCGCCTACGAGATCGAGATGGCGATCGCGCAGCGTTTTCAAAATTGACAGACATCGTCGGCGGCAGCTTCCGTAAAGCAATCGGTTCTCTGCGTCCGTAAAGCACATTACCCACGCATCACCCTCAAGTCCGCCGTTAGTGCTCGCTTGTCTCCCACAGGGTGTCACGCCTTCTCTACTTAGCAAATCGAAACCTTCGGCCTTTACTTCTGCTACCAAAGCAGGGTTAGGCCAAGGGGTGTGTGGAGAAGGCCAGTGGGCCGCTGAGCGGGGCCACACTCCTGTGCATTTAAAAGCGGGAGTAATTTGTACTAAATATTTATCACGAATTCTCAGACGCACTTCGCTGGTGTCCGTGATTAATTTAATTGAATCCCTCGTAGAACACTTCTCACATGCTTGTGCTACGAGAGTTTGAAGTCTCGATCGCATTTTCCGAGCGGATAAGTATCCGGAGGCCGTAATAAACTCCACCCAAAGAGACATTGATCTTTTACGACCGTCACTGAGTTTTAGAACGGCACTGCCAGGATAACTTCCATCATCGACAAAATTAAATTCTCCCATTTGGTTCAAATAAAGAACAGCCTCGAACTCAGTGGGAGAAAGAACGTGAAGACCTTCGTAGCGACCATTGACTTCGGCTAAAGAAGATATGACCCTTGGCTCTTGTACTTCTACTTCGCGAAGAACTTCTTGCACGACGGTAACAATCTCCCGTAGTGCTTTAGCCACGGCACCTCTTCGAGCTGCAACCCTTTCTCCACAGTATTTGTTTAATTGGAAAACCATTCTCGTTTGTGGTCCCACCATATCAGCAGGAACAAGCATCGTAAAAGAGATCTGCTTAGGTCTTTAAACGGCTATATTTGGTTCTGAAATCAGAGGGCTGGAATAACCTTACGTTTTGGCACTCGATAAAGGCGGCCGATAGGCTGAGAAGCAAAACCATTGCTAATTAGCGATCTGGGAGTTGCGCTTGTAGGAGATTTCCTTTGCAAGGAGGCGGAGTAGAAGGGCGCGCAGACCCCGCCTGTAACTCCGCCTCTGCTTGAATCCCTGCGTCAGAAGTGGTCGCATCTATCTTGAAGGCAAGCAGGTGTCTGCGGTAGCTTGACAGCGGGCGATCGATGGTACGACTCTTTGGAGAATTGGATCTTTTATTACGCTATTTTAAGAGATATTGTGATTGCTTTCAAGGAAATAGAAATTACAGGAATGGGGATCACATCCATACGTTTAAGGTTATTTGAGAATAGGATATTCAGCATTGTTGCAAATACTCAGTCCTCGTCAAGAGATCGCGCGTTAGTCGCCAGGCTTGTGATGCTGCCTGCACTAAACTTTGTCGAGGAACACCACGAAATAGATCTACTTGAGGGAGGAAATAATGAGGACACCGCCTGCATAAGAGGCATGATATGAGTTGTAAAAGAATTCCGTTAATGCGGTCCCCCAAACTAATTGTATCCCACTCCCATTCGTGAGGATGCTTTTCACATTCATACAAAACCAAGGTTTTCAAAACAAAAGATCCCACGGGGTTCCCTGGTAAGTCTAAGTGTCTGTCTCGCAATGTTTTGAGGATAGAAAGACACTTTTTGCGACATCCTTGAGTTAAAAGTCTATCTTCGGCCTCAGTAAAAACCATCACCCATGTATCTCCTTCCGCTGTGATTGCTGCGTCCTGTTTATCCTTGTCTTTTTCTCTGGCCAGATGAGAACAGTCTCTTGACACCAATGTAAAACCGGACATTTTTACTTCTGCGGCCAGTTCCACACCTGGCCAAGGGAGTGACAATTCGGGCCAATGAGCCGCTGATCTGGGCCATATTCCATAGCATTTAAAAGCCAATACAAGATCAAGTGTGTAAGTATCCCGGATTCTCACACGCACTTCCGAAGTGCCTCCAACCATTCTTAGCTGATCTCTGTATTGAGACTTTTCGACCGCCTGGGCGACAAGCGTTTGAAATCTCGCTCGCATTTTACGCGATGATAGATATCCCGATGCCGTTATAAATTCCACCCACAGAGACATAGATCTCTTCCTCCCATCGCTTAGTTTGAGAACGGCACTACCAGGGACCGTACCATCGTCGACCAAGTTAAATTCCCCCATTTGGTTTAAATAAATTGTTACTTGGTATTCATTCGGAGAATGAATATGAAGACCTTCCCAGCGCCCACCGGCCTGCGTTAGAGTCGATAGGCATCGGGGCTCTTGGGCCTCGACATGTTTCATTAGGTCATGAGCAACTTGTACTACTTCTTCTACTCGTTTGTTAACAATTATTTTTCTCTTAGCTACTTGTTCAGAATAAAACTGTTCAAGGGCAGCTACGAGCTTTCCTGAACTGGCTGAAACACCATCACTCGGTACGAGCATTGTTAAATAGATAACTTTTGTTTTCTATACGAAATTTTGGATGTAAGAATTACTGCGGGACACTGTCTAAGGCCCCCACTTCTAAGTTATGCCGGCACACTTCACCAACCGCTTCTTACAACTCCCTCGCACACAGTTTGGGATCGTAAACTAGATTTAAGGCTTAAATCTTTGTGAGTAATTACTATATAATATCCATTTAGTTCACTGATAAGTTAGCTCCTCTAAACTACGACTGAGTCTGCTCTCAATCCCCTGGATGTGCTAGTTCAGGGTGACGTCAGGTTGTTCTCGATCCCTATTGGTTAGAATCAAATGGGCGGGTAAATCGATAGACGAAAACAGACTCCTGGCCAGCCATTGGCTGGGTCTTCCCTTTGTAAGTTTAACTCCGCCCTTTCGCCCTCTGATTGGTTGCATTCCTAAACAGGCTGGCGAATGCCAAGAGTGATTAGTTGTGAATCGTTGACGAGTTGACACAAGTTGCGCCTTGCCCCTCCTTCGTTTAAGATGTAACTCCATGATTCTGTGATTGTATCCAAGGGTTGGCACTTTTAAATTAATATCTAATAACAAAAACAAAGAATGACACATGCGTTAGTAATACCACCGAGCCATTTACCATGAAAGATTTAAAAAGAAACACTCGGTAACAATCAAAGACATTGTTTACTCCCATAAATAAATGCATGCTGTCGCACTGTTTTTTTTAATATGCATTAAACACACGCTTGCTACAATTTTTTTTTTGTTAGACAATATTATTCCTATGAAGATGCGTCCCATTCTATCACTCACTAAATATAAGCAGTATTGTCAGCATTTCGTGTACATCACGCTTTAGATCTGCTTTCTGTTGCATCGAAGGCCTTCATTCATGACCATCTGCTCAGATAAAAATGAGTAAATTGCCCGTCTTCGTTATGCCTTTTGTTCACGTCAGAGGTGTGAAAATGGTCGTCATAAAATGTCATTGACCGACGTGACAGTTTACGGAAGGCTTATACAGTAAAAGATGAAAAGCAAATCACATTTCTTTGATTCCAGGCTTATAATCCTTAACGTCCAGACAAGAGACGTATATATAAATGCTAAATTAAGTTGAAATCACGTTAGGTCCTATTATCCACATATAATTATAACGGTAAATATTTTTGAATCCTCTTTGAAGCACCTGTCAATTGACTTCTTCCCAGACTATTTTTATATTTATACAAAACAAGTACTTGTTTACGTTATTGATTTTATATATAGGCCTACAGAAAAATTAATTTCATTCTGATATGAATTTGAAAAATTAACATACGATACAGATTTCAACTTATTCTGGGACAGCTTAATTTTTTTTATATTTGGATTTTGGATTGAATTTGAATTCTTTTCTATCTCATTATATTTATATATAGAATTTTGTCTCATTTCAGATTGGAACAGTTATTAAAATAAAAACAAACGATATATTAAATGTTTTTTCCAGTATTATAGAGGTACAAATCTTATTTTCAATAGTAGGCTTATATGTATATGTGTAATGAGCTTTCAGTTTTTTAAATGAATTTTCATTTAAGATAATATCATTGCGTAATGTATCATAATTTTGTTCACTCATATACGTACGTGTATCAGATACAGAAGACTTCATTTCACAAGTTTGTTAAATGGTTGTACAAGTTCTGCATGCGGGTACCAACCAAACTATTTGCCATAACCAGTTCAAGTGGTTAACCGATTAGGTTTGTTAGCAGAAAAATGAGAATGGTCAGTTGGATCGTATTATGGTTGCATGAATTAATATTTTGGACTATAGTTGGCAAATAGTTAAAACCATACGGGTATTGTGGTTGGTTGTTTAGGACCTATCGGATCGACACTGAAAAACTAACTTAACCCAAACTAATCTAGCGTAACCTAACTTAATCAAACCCCGCAATATACAGGGTGGGCGGAAAGTAGCTCCCTATTTTGGATTGGTAAAAAAATACGTATATTATTCATTTATTTCAGAAAAAATAATATGAAAAGGTAGGCATACATGGTAGGTTTTCTCTAAAATAAAATGTGGGCTCCAACTCTTTCCACCAGCTTCTGGAGCCGCCCAGGAATGGCGTCCACTGACTTTAGCAGGAACTCCGGCGGGATGGAGGACATGACTTCCCGAATTCGGTCCTCCAGTTCTTCCAATGTCCTCGGTTTGTTGCGGTAGACTTCTTCCTTTACCCACCCCCAAAGAAAGAAGTCGCACGGTTTACCGCTGAAAAACGGCAGAATCGGTTCAGTGTAACGGTGTGGGTGGTATGACTCTCAGATCAGGTTGTGGGCCCGTTCCTTCTGCGCAACACCATGAATGGTGACGGTACCTTGCTATGTTGCGAACGAGGTCTGGCCGGTTGTCAGCACATGGGAAACATCGACGATCTGATATTTATGCAAGATGGCGCCCCTCCGCACTTCGCTCTTGTTGTCCTTGAGTGGCTGGATGCCCACTTCCCTGGCGTTGGATGGGTCGTCGTGGTCCACATCAATGGCCAGCCAGGAGCCCCGACTTGACACCGTGCGACTTCTTTCTTTGGGGGGGAAAGGAAGAAGTCTACCGCACCAAACCGAGGACATTGGAAGAACTGGAGGACCGAATTCGGGAAGTTCATGTCCTCCATCCCCGCGAGTTCCTGCTAAAGTCAGTGGACGCCATTCTTGGGCGGCTCCAGAAGCTGGTGGAAAGAGTTGGAGCCCACATTGAATTTTAGAGAAAACCTACCATGTATGCCTACCTTTCATATTATTTCTTCTGAATAAATGGGATAATATACGTATTTTTTTACCAATCCAAAATAGGGAGCTACTTTCCGCCCACCCTGTATACTTGTCGATAGAATGTCATTTCGATCAGATGCTGTAATTCGGGCTGTTTAAAGTATTTTATTTTGATATTTGTAAATATTGGATGTATGTAATTGCAGTTTAATTTTATTTGTCCGGCAATGCATATCACTTGAACTTATATATATATATAATATACACTATGTATATATAGGCTATATAATATACAATGTGTGTATATACTGTGTCTCAGAAATAGTGACGTCACCACCTTTTTCACCAGGTCGTTAAAACCACAATTCCAAGGATAACTAAATGAAACAGAAATCATAGCACACCCTTTATATTGTCTTAAAAATGAGAGGTAGTTTAATTAAATCGGATGAGTAGTCTTTTGACAAACTCGACTCAAAAAGTAGATGTTAAAAAATAAAGTTTACAATGCGAAAGTAGAAAAAATTGCTAAATTCGTGTCACTGATTATTCAAATCATAATTTACGGTCAGCTTTGGGATCACTCGTCGATTCAGGGTAGGCCTAGGTTAGACTAGTTAGTGCTTTGTTATGGGTTGTAGAGGACTAGGCTAGGCAAACTAATAAGTGAAGTACACCTAGGCCTGGACGGTAATGCCGTGACGGCAATCAGTTTTGATTTGGCAACGAGCGTAGGAAGTTCATTAATTCTGTTATTTTATGAGTGTGTTCGTGGTACGTTTAACCGATTAAAACAAAATTGCTATTAAATATATTCAGAAGGGAAAAGGTTTCGCTGCAGAAAGAATACTGATCGACATTGGTCTGTACGGAGTGTGTCACATTTGCTGAAAAAAAATTCGTGAAATGAGAACTCATGCACAAAAGCCGTGAAGTGGGCGACCGCGTTCAGCAAGAACCCAAGCAGACATTCAATATGTATATAAGTGAACTTATTTGCAGCCAAGAAGATAATCCCCGTTCGGGTTTGAGTGTACATAGAATTGTTAATCGCACCGGTATTAAAAAAGTCCATTGCCTCGAACTGCAAAGAAAGACCTTGATTTAAAAACATTTAAGAACTAACAAGTGCATCGCATGCATGAACATTTCAAAGTAAAACTTATACAAAGTTGCCTTTCATTGCTTCGCCGTTTTAGATCAAGTTACAACGTGTCTGTTATTTGGGTTACGGATGAATATGTTTTCGCTATTGAACGACTTCGAAATAAAAAAAACGATAGAGTGTACACCAACGTTTAAGAAAAAATAATGGTGCCTTCCTTCCTTCCTTCCTTCCAGAGAGTTACAAGGAGTTACAAGGAAAAGAAGTACCTCAAAAGGCCTTGCGGCCCATACCGAGGAGGTACCAATGGCAACAGTGCCAGGGAAAATTTTCTACACCCTCAAATAGTGTGCAAGATTTGGTCTAACCTTTTCTTGAAATGATCCACAGAGGAACTGTTCACAACTTTTGAAGGTAACCTGTTCCACGTGTCACAGATCTTATACGTAAAGTAAGTCCCACACACACTAGTCCTAAACCGTTTCAAATCCAACTTCCAACCATTGTTGCGAGTTGGGTTATCATTTAAACTAAACGCTTCTAAAATCGACATCGTTAAACCCGCGTAAGAGCTTGAAAACTTCGATCAGTTGACCGCGCAGCCTCCGAGTTTCCAGCGAAAACAAGTTCAGGGCGCGTAACCGTCGATTGTAGCCCATATACCTAACGGAAAGGATTAATTTTGTGGCCCTCGCCTGCACTCGCTCCAGCCTCTCAATATCTTTCCTGAGGGTGGGCGACCAGAACTGCACTGCATACTCCAGCTGCGGCCGAACCAGGGAATTGTACAGAGAGAGCACAATCTCCTTGTTCCGAAACTGAAATTGTCTCCTGATATAACCCAACAGCTTCTGGGCTTTTTTTTCCACCTCTACGCACTGTTTGGTAAACTTAAGGTCGCTGCTGATTAGCACACCCAAGTCTTTTTCCAAATCAGTCGCCTCGATATTGTTCCCCAACATCGAGTAGTCCGACTTGGGATTGGCGTAGCCAATGTGCATAATGTGCATCACTTTGCATTTACCCAAGTTAAACGGCATTTTCCATTTTTCGGACCACTCTCCTATTCTATCTAGGTCCGCACGCAGTTCCTCGATCGCTTCGGGCGTCCCACATTGGCCCCAAGCTTGGTGTCATCAGCGAATTTGGCGATCCGTCTGACGATGCACACGTCGATATCTTTATAAATGATAAACAACAGTGGCCCCACCAAACGGAACCCTGAGGAACCCCACTAGTGACCGAGGCCCAACCCGAACTAACCCTTTAATTACAACCCTCTGCCGCCTATTCTTTAGCCAGTTTTCAATCCACCTACCTATTTCCCCACCGATACCCAGGCGCGCGCACTTTCGCCATTAGCCGGCGGTGAGGTACCTTATCAAAGGCTTTCTGAAAGTCGAGATAAAGTATATCAATCGCCCTACTCTTATCATACCACTCACATGACGTGGAAAAACTCGAGCAAGTTGGTAAGACACAACCTATGCCGTCTAAACCCATGTTGGGAGTCCCAAGCAGCTTGTAGGAATCCAAATGGTCAAACGATCCTATCCGCTATTATCCCCTCTAATAATTTACCTACAACTGAAGTGAGACTAATGGGACGATAGTTCCCTGGACTTTCGTGATCCCCTTTCTTAAAAATAGGGGTCACGTTGGCGTCCCTCCAGTCACCAGGCACCTGGCCCGTCTCCAACGATTTGTTGAAGACTGTAGCCAGGTGGGGAGCCACCTGGTCGCGCACCTCCCGCAACACTCTGGGGAGAAACTGGTCTGGCCCAGGAGCCTTAAACGCGCTCACTTTGTCTATTCTATCGACAACGACTGTCGCGGTACATCGAACACTATCCAGCCAGCACCTTCGTGCCTGACGCCTGGCTCGGGGATGATGCGGGTGTCCTCCCTGGTGAACACTCCCGCAAAATACTCATTAAGCACATTGGCGATGTCCGGTCGGAGGTCCGCAGAACGCCGCTTCGGTCCTTTAACGATGCTTCTAATGGGCTTTCTACTATTAACATAACTGAAAGACTCCTTAGGGTTCCCCTTGCAGAGGCTTGCCACCCGTAGTTCTTCGTTACGTTTCGCTAGCCTAACCTTCGCCTTCACTTACACACACACACACACAGAGAGAGAGAGAGAGAGAGAGAGAGAGAGAGAGAGGAGGAGAGAGAGAGAGAGAGAGAGAGAGAGAGAGAGAGAGAGAGTTACAAGGAAAGAAAAGTACCTCAAAAGGCCTTGCGGCCCATACCGAGGAGGTACCAATGGCAACGGGTGCCAGGGAAAATTTTCTACACACTCAAATAGTGTGCAAGATTTGGTCTAACCTTTTCTTGAACTGATCCACTGAGGAACTGTTCCTGTTATTAAAAGTTTATTTTTCTTTCAACTATCCTAGCAGTAGTAGAAAACTGGATAGAAAAGTAGAAGGCTCTCTCCCCACCCTCCGCTCCCTCCCTGCCAGAGGCAGGTACGGAAAAAGGTTGAAGAAAATACCTTGACCCTGGAAAAGTAGCCAAGGAAATTTTACAGGAAAGTGGAGAAATATAAATAGCTCTATATTTACCTTGCTCACAGAGACACCGTGCAAGCGAACTCCTGCAGAGTTTTCTTATGTTTTAATCTTAAACTATCAACGTGTTAAAATAATTCCCACATATACTAGTCCTAAATCATTTCAAATCCAACTTCTAACCATTGTTGCGAGTTGGGTTATCATTTGAACTAAACATGCTTCTAAAATCGACATCTTTGAACCCGCGTCACATAAGCGTCGATTGTAGCCCATATGCCTAACGAAAGGGATTAACTTTGTGGCATTTTTCGCCAGTTTCCAATCCACCTACCTACTTCCCCACCAATACCCAGCGCGCGCACTTCGGCCATTAGCCGGCGGTGAGGTACCTTATCAAAGGCCTTCTAATCAATCTCCCTACTCTTATCATACTCACTCAACATGACGTAGAAAAACTCGAGCATGATGGTGAGACACGACCTATGCCGTCTAAACCCATGTTGGAGTCCCCAAGTAGCTTGTAGGAATCCAAATGGTCAACAATCCTACTCGCTATTATCCCCTCTAAATATTTACCTACCACTGAAGTTAAATGGTGTTATTTATAGAGGTTCCAAGCCTCTCTTCCCACGCATGAGATAGCAGTAGCGTCCTAATCATAACAGTAGAGAAAAAGACAATACTAAAAGTTTTTCTTTGCAGTCAGAGGAGAACATCCCTAACCTAAGCTAAAAGGACAGAGTGGGATGGGAAGGGGTCCTAGTAACCCACGGGACAGGTTTGTACAACAGACTTCACCCGCCCTCCCGAAAGAGAGAGAACCTAAAGGAATTGGCAGCCAATTTCTCTAGAATCCCACGACTCGGGACCCACGACTCGGGACCGGAGGGCTGTCACACCCAAGTATAAAGTTTACAACGGCAGAAGGAACGTGCATAACCTTTATACCCCTGAGAGAGAGAGAGAGAGAGAGAGAGAGAGAGAGAGAGAGAGAGAGAGAGAGAGAGAGAGAGAGAGATCACTTCAGTCAGTCTGTGATGGTTTCTTTTGGAGTTTCTCGTTTATGAAAAACATCCATTACATTACTTTTAATTAAAAAATTTAAACCAAAAATTAATATTAAATATAATGCAATGCTAAACTTTCTAAACTTCTGTTAAAATATCAGCTCACTATTCAAAGAAAAGGTTAGTAAAAAGCTTGATCTGGAGTGTGGTATTGCATGGAGCAGAAACATGGACACTGAAAACAACTGAAAAGAAACTCCTGGAAAGTTTTGAAATGTGGATTTGGAGAAGAAAGCTAAAGATAAGCTGGAGGGAACACCAAAGTAATGAGGAAGTACTGCAACAGGTGAGGGAGGAAAGAAGACTCATTAAGATGATAAGAGAAAGACGGAAGAAATGGATCGGACGTGTGTTGAGAGGAGAAGGATTGTTGAAGGAAGGTGATAGAGGGTAGATATGAAGGTAGAAGGCCCAGGGGAACGAAAAGGAAAGCATTGCTGGATGATTTGAAGGCAGGCAGGAGCTACCATGAGATGAAAAGGATAGCTCAGGATAGAACACTCTGGCGGGACACATGAGTTGGACCTACCTGATAGGCAGAACACGATGGATGGATGGATGGATCTAAAATCATACAAAAAAAATGTTAGTAATTCTAAATTTTATATTCTTATGTAAATGTGATTAGCTTCACATAAATTTATTTCTTTTGGTTTGCTGTATTTCATTGTTATTTTTAGTTAAATTTTTTTTGAAAATGTACCTTTTCCTTGAATATATCTGAAGTGCGCAGACGAAACGAATTGGAAATCAACAAAGCAGTAACTTTGTTTTATTCAAGAATAGTCCTTGAGAAGATTTCTTTAGTTAAAAGAAATATTTTGGGGGCTTCGGAGAAAGCCTCAGAAAAGTATATTAAAACATTACTGTGATGGTATCTTCAGTGAGATGTCTGAAATTGAAAGTTACAATGAGAATAAGACGGCGC
>JAJOZX010003113.1:182500-195000 GCA_023014485.1 Bathynomus jamesi
TCCCCCAAATTCTTAATCTTTAATTTCATTATACACGATCCGTCCCTTCACTGCATTTCGTATGTAAAGAAATATAAAATTTTGAAATTAAAAGTGTATATATGAAAATGAAAAAAAGAAAATGAAAAGGTTTATTGGCAGGCTATAGTCCATATGACAAATATTATTAATACAATGACAGTTCATATACTAAGGATAGAAATATATACAATTGATTAGAAATACTACTGTAATGTCGAATTTAAGTGGCGCTATAGACAGACGTTTTCGTACCAAGAAGTCCATAACTTAGAGGAAAAATGGCAGGACTCATGGATAGCTTGGATGATCGGGTTGGTTGATTTTTTAATTCTTTGCATTAGACTGTGTTGACCACGTCTTGTTACCTCCGGGAAGCTCGGGACATTGCGGGTAGCAAACATTTGCGAAGCTGAGCATCTCGGGGGTAATTTATGTAAGTCTAAAAGACCTGTTGTACAGCAAATTTAGAGTTCTGCCAGAACCTTTTTTATAATTCACCCACAGTTGCTGTCCGTATATATTACTGCAGAAAGTACGAAAGAGAGAGTCTTTAGCTTCACCTGTACAAAATCGAAAGTTCCTTATGGTCATATTCGCTTTAGCACACAGGCTTCGAGATTGTTTTCTTATATCCGAAGAGCTGGTAATAGTTTGACCCAAATACTTAAACTCTTGTACTTCCTCAATTACTTCACCATTCATTTTAAACCTTATATCAGGTGGCTGATTACAGCTTTTAGGATGAAATTGCATAATCTTAGTTTTTGTAACATTAAAAAGAATATCATGTTTCTGCGAATACCCTTCGCAGACTTTTAGTAGCCGATCCAGACCTTTAACAGAGGGACTTATTAACACCATATCATCGGCATAAACTAAGTTATTTATCCTTGTGTTATCTATACAACATCCCACTGTTGCCTCATTAAGTGAAGCAATTAATCCGTCGATATACACATTAAACAGCATAGGGGAGAGCAAGGAGCCTTGTTTCACCCCGCAAGAGGAGCCAAAACACTCGGATAGTACATTGCCCCACCTAACAGTGAAAGATTGGTGGGAATACCAAAATTTCAATAAATTTAATATGTACATGGGGACCTTCCTGTCTTCTAGTTTTGCAAATAAAATATTGTGGTTCACCCTATCATATGCCTTACTTATATCTAGGAAACAGCTATAAATAGTTGAATTACTGTCAATGTATTTAGATATTGTTTCTTTTAGTACATAGATACACAGGTCAGTTGAGTGGGACCTTTTAAAGCCAAACTGATTAGGAGATGTCCATAGGAAAACATTTAATCGGCGTAACAAGAGTTTTTCTAGTAGTTTCGAGAAGCAGGAAGCGACAGCGATAGGCCTGTAATTATTGCTGGACAGAATGTCTCCGTGCTTATTTTTGACCAGGGGCAAGATATATACCCTCATGAACTCTGCAGGGATATAGCTATGAGCCAGCATGGCTGATAGGAGTAATGATATATGCAGACATACTACGTCATTTGAATATTTTAAGTGCGCGTTCGATAAGTCATCTACCCCTGACGCAGAACCAGTCTTTAACTCTTTAATTAACCTCTTTACTTCAGAAAATGATATCAAAGTATTTTCCCTTGTCCCTCCCACAATCGTTTCGCTGCAATCTATCTTAAGATTATCCCTACTCACACTGTTAATAATGTTAGAATAGTGGTTTTTCCACAGCTTTGCAATTTCATCCTCACCCGATACCCCATCGATTGTCGGAGGGAGGACATTTTTGACACCCGTTTGATTCTTAACAAATTTCCAAAATTTGTTATTATCGTTATTTATGCGTTATTGTTATACATACATACATACATACATACATACATACATACATAGAGAGAGAGAGAGAGAGCAGTTTTTTTGATATATAAACGAAGTGAATTAAAACACTGAATTCGGGGGTTCGACGCCTGTTAGTGTCGGTAATAATAATCCAAATAATATATATATATATATATATATATATATATATATATATATATATATATATATATATATATATATATATTGCCTTTTCTTAACTCAATGCACTAATTATTTTATACTATTATTATTTATTACACATAACATTTGGTTGTTTCGTAACTGATCTCTTTTGTGTGTATTTTAATTCGTTTACAACGCCTGAATTTCATTAATACATATATATAGTTTTTATATGGTGGATCGTGCGCCGAGGTATAAAAGCGTTTTCCACTCGTTTTTTCTCTATTATTTTTTCAGTTTATTTGCTTTGGATTTCGAGAAACAGTAAATTTCAGAAATATTCATTGTTTGTGGTGAAAACCATTGTAGTTCCAGAGTGTAATTTTGCTATTGATATTGGATTTATTTATCTATGAGGATCATCCGCATGCAGTTATCGATTTAGAGAGGTTTTAATTTTGAGATTTCTTGTTCGAATTTGGTATATATATATATATATTATATATATATATATATATATATATATATATATATATATATATATATATATATATATATATATATATATATATAATAGAAGAGGAGGGGCGACAAGCTTGACCTTCGTGAAATGAGAAATTATCGCACGGAACATTTGAAAGGTTGAAAGGTATACTGTATATATATATATATATATATATATATATATATATAAATATAAAGGGTGTCCCAGAAGTCTTGGAGGGGTTTTATTTGGCTATAACGTTTTTGTTTGGAGATCATATAAAAAAGGTTTGTAACACTTGAAAATATATTTATTGCGATTTTAATTGCAAATTTAATATCTGGTGAAAATCTTCATTTTCATTGCGTAAATCTAAAGTCGCATTAGCGTACGTTCTCCGACTCTGATGATCTTGTGATTTAATTTCTTGAGCAATTTGAATTTTGTACGGGTAAAGATTGATATCCTCTCTTAAAATTCGATGTAAGGAACTTCTTGAAATGTTTGATTCCTGACTGCGTCGTCAGACTGATGTGGATTTTCCTCAACGCTTTCACGAACCATCTCAACCAGAGTTGGACTTAGGCTTGTCCGTGGTTCGTCTCCCTGACCCTTTCCCATATGAAATTTAGCGACGTACCGTCAAATATCTCGATCAGAAGGAGCAGAATTTTAATCGAAAAGCTTTCGAGCGGCAATGATGGAAGAGTTGTTTGTCAAATAAAGTTCCACAATAGCCACTCTTTGTTGCACTGTCCAGGATTCAATTTTCATTAATCGCAGCAAGGATACTTTAATTGAAATAGAAAAATAAATAAATAAATTAATCAAAAAAGAAAAAAATTATATCCAAATAAAACTCCTCCAAGACTTCTGGGACACCATATATATATATATATATATATATATATATATATATATATATATATATATATATACAGGGTGGTGCAAAAGTCTGGACCCATAGGCAATTTACTATATAAAAAATATCTTTCGATTTTTATAATAGTTTTTATAATTTAATTTTTGTTTATATTGGGTTACATTGGGTTGAGGAAGGACACGTGCAATACAGGCCAAGAGTTATGGTATGGGCTGCTATGTGGGGAGGTACGATAATTGGTCCATATTTCTTCCCAGACACTGTAACGGGTGAATCATACCTTAACTTGTTAACAAATTTCCTTATGCCTCGATTATACGAAATACCATTACAAAATCGGAGAGTTATGTGGTTTCAGCAGGATGGGGCTCCGCCACATTTCGCAAAGGTCGTTCGCAAATTTTTAGATGAAACATTTTCAGGGAAATGGATTGGACGACGTGGGCCAATTGAATAGCCACCCAGATCTCCAGACTTGACTCCTTTGGATTATTTCTTATGGGGACACCTTAAATCAGTGGTTTACGTTAACAAACCAAGAACAATACAAGCACTAAAGGATAACATCACAACAGAAATTGAAGCCATAAGAACGAATATTACTATGCTTACAAATGTGCAAAGGTCTTGTGTCAACCGAGTAGAAAAGTGTTTGGAAGAAGATGGACATCAATTCGAACACTTATTGTAAATTCTGAACTAGAACGTTAAATTTAACATAATTTAGTCACTGGTGTATGGTTAATTAAATTTCATTTCATAATAAACTTCCTGCAGGCCACACTTTTTTTCCATAAAAACCGCCTATGGGTCCAGACTTTTGCACCACCCTGTGTATATATATATATATATATACACACAGTGGTGTAGTGCTAAATAAAGAAGTGAGAGAACGCATTTTGAAAGTGTTACTCAGATGCGGGGGGGGGGACAATGGCGAGCGCGGCGAGCCCATACAGCTGGGGGTCCGGGGCCACTGTAACCCCCCCGGGAAATCTTTTGAAATCTGACCAATTTCAGGGATATTTTGAGGTCATATGCACTGGATATTAGGATATATTCCAAGGTTGAAGATGCAGTATTTCCAGTGTCATTAGATATACGACATCCAGTACGATCAATAAAAATAGCTAACAACTGGAATGATTAACTAAAAAAAAGTTAACAACTGGTACGCCGTGGTGACTGTTTCACCAGATCTTTATAGGCTAGCATTGCCTCAGTCGAAGCTAAAAGAAATGAAGCAGTTAATGATTCTTTCTCATATTTCTTCTAGGGGTGGGAATTAAAATTTCATGACGTTAGAGATTTGTAAGTTCGGATTTATTTGAAATAGTGAGGGAACGCCGTTCCGTCTACCAAAAAAAGTAAGGGAACGCCGTTCCCACGCGTTCCCACAGCATTACACCACAGTATGTATATATATATATATATATATATATACACACTATTAACATTCGTATATAACATGCGCTATAAGTACAGTAAAGGTCAGAAAAAAGTTTTCATTGTTTTATGCATAAATCACCGATTCGCCCATGCATCCATTCAAGGCAAAAGCAGCTCCCAGCATCATTGCCAAGTACATATATAGAGGGCCAACGTACTAACGAGGCCCCACCCCCGCACCTGGCTCATCACCGCAAGAAGCCACAGTGTTCGGTGGTATCATAATCAAATGAACAATTCTGATTCATATCTGTTTCTGTGCCTATGTCGTTATGTCGTTAGTTTGTATTGCAGATACTTCTGTCTTTGTAGGGCCTGATGCATGATTCTTTTGGAGCAAGATACGTGTTTCATTCCCAAGGCAGCGCGAGTGTACTTGTTCCAATTACAAACACATTCATATCATCTTATAAGCTTGCTGAATACATATTTTAATCAACACACTCTAAATGGTACTGGACGTTTGGTTATATATATGAAACGTCTACTCGACATTTCGTAATAAACTTAGCTTTCTGAAATGAATAATAGCTATTTTGAAATGTTTACTAGATTCTTCAATTATCTGAAAACGGGGCTTAAATGTTTCAGATATTCCTATAAAGGCGTAGCAATTAAACATTTCATTTGTATAATAAGTTAGTTTTCTATGCTTTGTGCCTAGTCGCATGCGCATTAGTTAAAAATATTTTGAAATTGTGACTCACCCTATTAACATACGACCACTAAATGAATTATTTCGAAAAAAGGAGAAACAATTATTATATTTGTTTATTTATTTATTTATTTCATGTATGTTTAGGTCTTTCAATTGTCTTTTTATGCATTTATTAATTTTATTTATTCGGCTTGGCCTTGACAAGTAAAAAAACTTTCAGGATTAAGAACTAGCCTTAGAATTAGGCCTCTTGATGTACAGTAGGCCAACCTAGGTTCAGTCTCTAAGTTAGACAGCTTATACTCGAGAAAAGACACTGATAAATTAGAAAGAGTTTGATTGAGATACATAGTCAATTACGAGAAGAAATAGATATAAATTGAAAGTCAAAAGTTAAGAGTAATGCTGTGAAGCCATTTTTTCCATATAAACTTACTTATATTTGAACTCATACTCTTAAACTCCTTAAACCTTCACGCATTAAATATTTCAGTTTTAGACAATTCATTAGACATTTCAGATTAGTCTTTTCAATTGTTTAAACAAATTAGGACAGTTTAGACATTTCAGTTGACTTATTGAAATGTCTAACAAAATGTTTAATTACTGTGAAATGTCTAATGCATTAAACATTTAAAAAAACACAAAATTGGGACAATGTAACGTTTAACGAAAGGTCTACTTTTATTTAGAGCAGGGGTGGGGAACCTGTCGCCCGCGGGCACAATGTGTAATTAAATTAGTGTAATTTAATTGCCCGCGGACAGTTTGATTATTTAAATTCATACACTATTTACATCTTAATGTTGTCCCAAACTATTTTTAAAGCTACAATTTGCCCGGTAGAGAGTATTTTAGTTGAAATTTGCCCGCTACACAATAAAGGTTCTCCACCCCTGATTTAGAGGGCACTCAGAACAAAGATTGTTTAAATTAAGTCTTTGACAGAGCAAAAAAGCTTCACTATTTTACAGAGCGCCCACAGCTCTGCCTATATACACACATTTGGAGTACGAGCAACTCGCAACATCGTTACCAAGTGTAAAGAGGGTCAACGCGCAAAAGGCTTCCGTACCTGGTTCATCACCACTAAAAGCAACAGTGATTTAATTGTTTTTTCATATTACAATGAGTAGTCTCATCCACCACCTTTTCCGTGCTTGTCTCGTTAGTCTGTATACTCGTATACAGATACTCCATGGTTTTATAGATTCGGGTGCATGAGTTCTCGGGAGCAAGATGCGCCGCAAGTTTGTTATATATATATATATATATATATATATATATATATATATATATATATATATATATATATTATCCATGTAGAAGTAAAATGATCACCCCAAAATAAATATGGTTTAAATACTTTTTAGCTGACATATGCCTCAATATAAAGAAGGTAAGATAAACGAGTAAACACGTGTAATCAATATTTTGTGACCTTTCCATGCGTTTCATGAAACCTTGGTCTCATTGTGGCATCGATGCAATGAGATTTTGGATGGTGCTATTGCTCAAATTCTGCTGAAGTCCATTCACCATTTCTTTTATATATACAGTAGATCTGATACAGATACATACGGAAGAAAGCTTTTTTTTGCAGAATTGGCTATCAATTTGCACTTACGCGAACGCCTTCAACGGAATTCGTATCTGAGCTCCTCTGAGCTCAAGGAAAAACTAACCTTTTTGTCTCTTCCATTGATAACCTCATTGTGAAGGATGACATGTTGCACTGTCTTCTCGCAACACACGAGTGTTGTTTTTCTTGATGGAACAATGGAGGAAGAATATTCTCAAGAATAAATACGTAGGCTATATGATTGCTGAGAATTCAGACGTTCATCGACGAATACCACGCAGACCCGTCTTTCACATACACCAATCTTATACTATAGTTATTTTATTCCTGCGGACCTCTATGTCTATTGCATTTTTATGGGCTTTTGTTGAAATGTTGTCTGTATTTTTATATCACTTACATTCCACTCGTATATTGAACACTTCTGACTTTCTTCTATGATTCTGGTTCTGTTCTCAGTAGTTGGATGGGTAGTCGCCCTCCTCGTTCAAATGATGTAGCGACCCGCGGTTTGGATCCTACGTAAAACTGTAAGTTCCTTCCATCAAGCGAACCATTGCCGTTCCGAAGGAGGTTAAACAACCGCAAACATTATTATTCTTTTAATTAAGATGTTTCCTTTTTCACCTTTTTTAATAATTCGCTTTTCAGCTGTACTTCATGATGTAAACAATTCTTTCGATTACTTTTTTTTTTAGAAATAGGAATCCTCTCTCACTAATTGATTTTCCTTTAATTTCTTCGACAATATCTGATTGAAGAATAAAGTTTGTTGACGAAGAAACATTTTTTGTATACAGGATCGTTTCTTCCGAAGATACTCTTTCTGATTTCAGTTTTCACGACAATAGGTTCTTAAAATCGGCTTTGTAATCGCCGACCGAGATCCTTTTTTTTTTTCCTTTTCACCGTTGCCTTCCTCTCTTATATAGGCCCTACACTCGTATCAGAGACAGGAACACCCGATACAGCTTCTTCTAAAATGTATATATATATATATTCCTATTTTATATTCCGGTTCTCTCTGAAAAAGATGTTTGTGTAAAATGCTCTCCAATTTATACTTTCCATCGGACTTTTCGGAAATTTAAAATAATCGTAAACAGATTGTGTTTATGTCTTTGAAGGCGTTTCATGTCTTGGATTTCATTCCAAGTTTGCTCTTCATTTGTTTAATTTATAATCAAATTCTTTTTTTTTTCCTTTTTTCAATGGCAGTTATTATAGTTGTGTTTTATATCGTATACAGTAATGCATGCGAATATATATATATATATATATATATATATATATATATATATATATATATATATATATATATATATATATATATACAGGGTGTTTCAAAAGTCCCTCATTATTTTTAAAATTTTATTAAAATAGCAATTACAAGAGGAACCAAATGACAATTTGGTTGCTGAGTCTACGATTCATGAGAATTTTGGTGGCATCAAACTTGGCTTCATAAGTCTACTGGAAAGTCACTGGTACACCTCAACGTGGGCACCGTCTTTTTCGAAACAAGCGAGCCACCGTTTTACGCATTCTTGGCCGACATTGGACAACATTTCGGGAGTAACAGAAGCACACGCATTCCTGATCCGTTCTTCTAGTGTGGGGAGGACTCGCGGCTTGGTGGCGTACACTTTGCTCTTAATGTAGCCCCACAAAAAAAGTCGCATGGGGTAAGATCAGGCGAGCGAGCAGCCCATTCGATGGGACCACGGCGACCAATCCACCGATCCGGGAACTGCTTATTCAGAAATGAGCGAACCTCACGCGAGTAATGAGCAGGGGCACCGTCTTGCTGGAAAATGACTTCTTGCATGTCAGCTACAGCTGACAGTTGGGGGATGCAGAACTCCTGAAGCATACGAAGGTAATTGTCTCCGTTGACGTTCACGGAATTTCCATCTTGATCCGGAAGAAGAACGGACCAATCAGCCCAGCTGAGGAGATGGCACACCAGACGACCAATTTCGGCGTGTCCCTTTCATGTTCACGGATCTCCGCAGGATTGTGAGTTCCCCAGATGCGGGTGTTGTGCCGATTGACGCGACCAGAAAGGTGGAAGAGAGCTTCATCGCTGAACCACATGTGCTCCAGGATCGATGGGTCTCTTTCGTAGTGATGCAGCAGTGTCTCACACATCTCCACCCGGCAATCGTAGTCTTGAGGTTCCAGCTTCTGAACCACCTGGATCTTGTACGGATACAGCTTGAGACCACGCCGCAAAATCCGTTGGATAGATGTCGCGCTGATGTTCAGTTCCGCAGCAGCTCGCCGAATGGACTTTCCTTGACTCTGAGTAAACGCCTCACGGACAGTTTCGACATTCTCCTCACTCCGCAAACTTCGAGGTCTTCCTGATCGTGGTTTGTCCTTTACGGATCCGGTCTCCATAAACTTCCGGTGGGTGGCGACGATGGTGTTCCTATCCGGTGCATAATGCTGTCCGTAGACTGCCCGGAATCGTCGCTGCACTTCGACCACAGATTGAAAAACCTCCTGCCATGCAGCGATTTTACACCTCTGCTCTAGAGTCAGCATGGTAGCAGAAGAAAACGGAGCAAAACTTCAAATGTAGACTCAAAAAAATTCTCAACTACTGAGTAAGAGTTTACCACAAGATGAACGTCGTTGGTCGATTAGCTGCAAAGAAAATTGAAAATCAAATTAGTGAGGGACTTTTGAAACACCCGGTATATATATGCTTGTAATTAGAAATGAGTTTTAATGCTCTTTGACAGAAAGCTAAAGCAGGGTCTACCTCTAAATAAGTAAGTTTCACATAGGGTTAAGAATTGCTCGATAACAGCATTTTCCTTTAAGTGAGGCGAAAATATTGAGGTTGGGAGTTCGAATCCCGATGGTGCTGGTGATAATATTAGTAATACAGAATTAAAGCGATGGAACGCTTTTGTCAGTTTGAGCGTTGTGCCTGTTTCTGTCCCTCGTGTCTGATAAATATTATTATTATAATATGGATTAATAATGTTGTTCAAAATAAAGTCAAGAGCGGATAGACGAAATACAGTCGTGTTTCCTTATGCAATACATTCAACTTTTGCATTTCAAAAATGGTTCAGAAACTACCTTCTAATGTTATATTTTCTCACTTTAAATTCGTATATGAACACATTCTCTCTGTAATACGATGTACAGTATGTCCCACTTTAGGGCATACTTCATAATAATTCGTATTTAAATTTTGTATTGTTCCAGAGATAAGTATGAAGAGAAACAAAAGAACAATATTTTAGTAAGGACGTAGAAGTTTGTGTGTAATATACAGGGTGTTCATAAAAGATCTGAACGATTTCAATCTTTATTAATGTGATAACCCAATAACATACAAAGTAACAAGTTTGTCCATGTGACTCCGCACAGCTAATAGTTTTACATACATGTTTAATAAACTTCAACATGTGCGCCATTGGTCGCCCGTACGATACGATATTCAATTTCTCGCCATGTGCGTTCAAGCATGCCAACATCGACCATCGCTATTGCATCCCTGATCCTGATTCGTAGTTCATGGATGTTGACAACCTTGGTCTTGTACAAAGAAAAACATTATTAGTTGCTCTATCGCTTACACATGCTTCATGCTTTATATCTTATTTCGTATGAAAAATATTAACGAATCAAATCGTTCAGATAATTTATGAATGCCCTGTACTATATATGTTAAGAACTGTTAAGTTTGAGGAAATGTGAATTTGTTTTTCACGGCAATAAATAGACACATTCACTATATACACAATATATATATATATATATATATATATATATATATATATATATATATATATATATATATATATATATATATATATATATATACCCGAGTATAGGTCGATCTCGTGTATAGGTCGACCCTTGATTTTTGGCCGACAAATCATTAATTTATCGAATATGCCTCGTGTATAGGTCGATCCCAGTTGTTGAGGGTAGTGGATTTACTGGTACTAAATGGGAAATATTTTTCATGTCTGAAGCTAACAGTAGCTCCTAGCCCTCCCCATCGTGCACGGATTTCAACCCCACGGAAATGTTACCTTTATATAGGTCGACCCCCTAAATTTTGCCTAAGAATTCAGTCTTAAAAACTCGACCTATACACGAGTATATATATAAGGTTAGGACATATATGTACAGTAAGTTATTTTAATTTTTCAAACTTTAATAATTTAATAGATTTGAATTATTATTGATTTTAACTTAAATTATATAAATAATTGCTATAAATCAAATAAAAGAGTTCGTAATTTAAGCATCAAACTGATTTTTCTACATCATAAAATACAGACCACCTTTCCTAAAAATTTAATTGTTCCATTTGAACCGATTATTGAACGATTCTGAACCAATTGTTTTTTATAATGTCGATACAATTGGTTCAAATTCAGTCCAGAAAAGAGAGAGATGGACCATCGCTTTACAAATGAATCGCTCCATAATCGACTTATGCGGCAAATGGAACAATTAAATTTTTTAGAAACTGTGTTCTGTATTAAAAAACTTGATTTACGGTGTTGGAACAACAACTTTTCTTTCTAGACAAATTTTGAACCAATTACAGAATATCGACATGACAAAATAAAATTGATTCAAAATACAGTAGTTCCATATTCAGTCAAATGGAACAGTTAATTTTTTAGAAACGATGGTCTGCATATATGGAACAATTTACAATGTAAAAAGCAGTGGTTCTTAACCCCTGGATCGCCAAGCCATTTTGATTGGATCATTAAATTGTCATTTATCATTTATTTATGTTATCCATAATCATTTTACCATTAATTATTTATTTTATTATCTATTACGAGTGAACTATTTTAAGGCATGTGTCGCCGAGATAGCCCCGCGATTAGAATTTGGGTCGCAGCCCCTAAAAAGGTTAAGAACCACTGGAATGAAGGGAATAGAAATGGAGAGAAGAGTGAAGAGGGGAAGAACATTATATATATATATATATCACGAGGGTAATTCAATAAGTATCAGCACTTTTTATTTTCACAATTTTATTTTCACATCTGATAGATTATAAAAACATCACTTTTCAACATAGTCTCCCTGTTTCTCAATACACTTAGTCCAGCGATCTACAAGCTTCCTAATGCTATCACAAGAATGTTTTTGGCTGTGTGCGTAGCCAGTCATGCACCGCCTCCTTCATCATCGCCAGTTGACAGAAGAGCACAAGCGTAATCGTATGGACGTCTGCTCTCGTCTTTTGGCGCGGTATCATAATGAAGGTGAAAACTGTTTGGAGCGCATTATCATTGGAGATGAAACCTGGATCCATCACTATGAACCAGAAAGCAAACGACAGAGCACGCAATGGAAGCATCCAACATCTCCCGTTGCGAGGAAGTTCAAAGCGCAGCTGTCAGCAGGTAAAGTTATGCTAACACTGTTTTGGGATACACGAGGCCCTATCCTTGAGCATTATCTAGAT
>JAJOZX010003113.1:202500-240000 GCA_023014485.1 Bathynomus jamesi
GCCCCAGCTGCTAGAGGACAAAGCTGATGTGTGGTTTCAGCAGGATGGTGCGCCACCCCATTTCCACAACAAGGTTACAACATTCCTGAATGAACAATTGCCTGATCGTTGGATCGGGCGTCGGGGTCCATTCCTTGGCTGGCTCGTTCGCCCAATTTAACCCCCCTGACTTCTTCCTCTGGGGCTATGTCGAAAGTGAAGATTTTGTTTCACCAATGGTAACAACTTTGGAACATTTGAAGGAAAGGATACGCGAGGTTGTTAGAAAAGTTCAGTATGATATGCTACAAAATGTATGGGGGGAAACAGAATAGCGTTTTGATGTCTGCAGACCACAAAAGGAGCTCGTATTGAATTTCAATAGCTTGTAAATAAACCTTTTTGAGTTCTTCTTTATTTGTATATCTTGCTTTTCGCTGTAGTCTCGTTAGTTTTTTCATAATAAATTTAAAATCGGGAAGATCATTTGTAATCACCCGGTATATGTTCTTGAAAAAAAAATGGACAGACCCAAGTACAAAATAGATTTTGGCGTTGTATTACAGAGTGAGTAGTGTTCTGGACTCGCACGCCAGCCACGGCTGAGTTCGAGGAACCTCTTGGTCGAAAAACTTGAAAGTTCCCTACCAGTGAACCAATGCCATTTATTTTCATTTTATGCCACGCGTATTCATGCCTCGCTGAAATACGAGTGTACACACACACACACACGCACGCACACAACACACACACATATATATATATAATATATATATATATATCTTGGGCGTTGATTTTTATATATATATACACACAGGGTGATGCATAAATGTTTCATAAATAGCAGGTGTATTCTTAAGACAAAAGTAAAGAAAAAGACCATATTATAAACGTAGGTCGAGAAACCTGTAGGTTTCGAGCTTAGCACGCGACAGAAAAATTAAATTCTTAGATCTTTTACATTTATGCAAATACAGTGTGATACATTTGCTTCATTAAAATAAATGTTCGAAATTCGTTCCTACTTCTTGAATGCATGTCTTAGCACGTCGCAAAATAGGATAAGGAGAGATAGTTAAAGGGGAAAATGAGTATGAACAAGTAAGAGGGAATGGTGGTTAGCGGAAGTTTACGATGAGAAGAGAGAGAGGTGAGGGGGGCTGGTCGGCTTAAGCCGGCGAATACTTTTACCCCTGCCATGAACCCAGACAGAACGCCATTGCCATTGCATAGAATGTAAAAAATATTTAGGAGTTTCATTTTTCTGTCGCGTGCTATAGCTCGAAACCTACGGGTTTCTCGACCTATGTTTATATGGTCTTTTTTTACTTTTGTCTCAAGAATACACCCTGCGATTTGTGAAATATATTTATGTATCACCCTGTATAATGCAACCTATCCTCACCAGGATTTGAACCCAAGATCTTTTGAGAAATCGTGGATACTAACCACCATGTTTCAACGCATATTTAACACCCGAAGAAACGCACAACGTGCGTTGCGTTAGTTTTTACCTTGTAGCACAATGGTTAAAGCTCGCGGCTACTATTCAAGAGAGCTTGAGTTTGAATCCTGGTGGGGGTAATTTTGCATTGTTGAAAGTATTGCGTGGTCATGCATTATATTCTCTCTCTCTCTCTCTCTCTCTCTCTCTCTCTCTCTCTCTCTCTCTCTCTCTCTCTCTCTCTCTCTCTCTCTCTCTCTCTCTATATATATATATATATATATATATATACTCATAATATATGTGTATATATTATATTATATAAAAAAAAAGGTGGATAGGAATATATATATTCACCAGGACAAAGGGGGCACGAGAGAAGACCAGGAGCGAGCAAAATGTTGATGGCTCTCACAAATGAGTTTATGCTGACACATAAGAAAATACCAGAAAAATAACTGCCTGGATCTGGTATTCACGAATAACACGAACTTGATTGCTGATATAAAAATAACCCCAACCATTATCTTAGACCACAACTTAATCGAAATATCAACAAATATGACGACAGCATTAAAAGACAATACACATATTGAGGAAAGAAGTAAATTCGGGGCCTTTAATTTAAACTCCAAGACTATAAATTGGGAAGCAATCAGATCGCACATGGCCCAAATAGAATGGAGAACAATTTTCGAGAATAAAACAACTGAAGAAATGCTAACAACCTTGGAAGAAAAAACGCTGAAAATTTTAGAAAAATATGCTCCGAAATCACAGCCAAAAGGAAAGAGGAGCTGGCTAGAGAGGCAAAAGATAAGACTATTCCGCAAAAGAAAGAGAGTGGAGGCGAAGTTAGGCAACTGCGGAGATAATGACAGGAAAGCAATAAAAGAAAAATTGGAGGGTATCGATAGGGAAATACAAGCCCTGATTAAGGACCATACAGAGAGGGAAGAGGAAAAGGCGGTAGAAGCAATAAAGGAAAATCCAAAATACTTCTATAGCTATGCAAAAAGGAAAACAAAAACGCGCGCCACTATTGGGCCCTTAAGGACGAGAAATAATGAACTAACCGACGATCCAAAAGAAATATCTGATACATTGAGAGCTCAGTATGAATCAGTTTTCAGTACCCTAAAAAGTGACAAAGCGATACCTGACATAAATGCATTCTTTGAAGAGAAATTGCAAGGAGAGTATATAACAGACTTTGATTTTACCCCAGAAAATGTAGGACAAATGAAACCACATTCAGCTGCAGGTCCGGACAATTGGACCACATTATTGATTAAAACTGTAAAAATGAAATAGCTACACCCTTATACTGGATATGGAGAAGATCCCTAGACACTGGGAAATACCGAGCATCTTGAAAAGAGCAAACATTGTCCCTATATATAAAGGAGGGGACAGATCTCGAGCAAAGAACTATAGACCAGTGTCATTGACGTCCCACCTCACCAAAGTGTTTGAAAGAATAGTTAGAGAGAAAATTTATGATCTCCTGAAGACACGGGAAAGATTCAACGGAAATCAGCATGGATTCCGATCAGGTAGATCATGCCTATCACAACTAATAGAACACTACAACAATATCCTAGATGCATTGGAAGGCAATGACAACTACGATGTTATATACACAGATTTTGCTAAAGCTTTCGACAAATGTGACCATGGTATAATAGCACATAAAATGAAATATATGGGAATAACAGGCAAAGTGGAAAAATGGATCTACAACTTCCTCAGAGAACGTCTGCAGGTCGTCAAAATTCAAGGTATATCATCATCAGAATCGGAAGTACGCAGCTCAGTACCACAAGGGACAGTACTGGCCCCACTCCTGTTCATTATCATACTAACAGACATAGACAGCGGAGTAAACAGCAACAGTATAGTAACATCCTTTGCAGATGATACAAAGATGAGCAGAAAAATCAGCGATGTACATGACGTGGAGGCCTTGCAGAGGGACACGAACAAAATATACAAATGGTCAGAAGACAACAACATGTCATTTAACACCGAGAAATTTCAGCTCTTGAGATATGGTAGAAAAGAAAAACTTAAACAGACTGCATATTATGCTCCAGATATCCAGGAAATTCAGAGAAGCACGAAAGCGATCGATCTCGGGATAATAATGACAGATGATTACGAAATTCGAAACACAGAATCAGGTAGCGATAAATAAAGCAAAAAGAGTCGCCGGGCAGGTACTAAGAACGTTCAAGAGAAGGGACAGAACAGTAATGATTCCCCTGCTAAAAACTGATTATACCAAAACTTGAATAATGCTCAGTTTTGACGTCCCCATATAAAAAGGAAGAAACTAATAAACTAGAAGAAACGCAGAAACATTTTACAGCCAAGATTGATGGCTGCAAAGAACTCAACTACTGGGAAAGACTACGTAAACTAAATTTGTACTCCCTGGAAAGAAGAAGAGAGAGGTACACCATAATCTACATATGGAAAATGATCGAAAAACTGGTACCAAACCTAAAACTAAACCCAATTACCATTCAAACAACACTGGAAAATAGGAAAGGCAGAATGTGTAGTGTTCCCAAATTAAAGGCCCGACAAGGGACCTCCTCAACTCTGAAGGAAAATAGCTTGGTTGTCAGGGGGCCAAGACTTTTCAACCAGCTTCCAAAGGACCTCAGAAACGTAACGGGGGTCAAAGTTGAAGTCTTCAAGAGAAGACTGGATGCCTGGCTCAGGACGGTACCAGATGAGCCGGGCGTGCCTGACTATGTACGGTAGAGAGCGCAAGAAAGCAACTCGCTCCTTCACCAAGCCAGACCTAGAGGCGGGGCCACCAGCTTGACCTCCGTGTGAAGAGAGACCAACGCACGAAACAGCATAAGGTTTAAGGTAAGGTGTATATATATATATATAATATATATATATATATATATAGTACAGGGTGGGCCGTAAGTTTCCATACATAGGAAAAATAAACATTTTTTTATGGACAACCATTTTTATTTATATAATATGCTCTACATGGTTGCCATTGTTTTGAAAACACATTTCAATACGTGTTCCCCACTGTTGATGAACACGCATTAGCACAGTTGACGTTATGCTTGTAATGGCGTTGGTGATACGTTCCTTTAGATGATTTATGTCTCGTATCTTTTCCTGATACACCATGGCCTTCAAGTGCCCCCAAAGATAGAAATCAAGGGGGGTGAGATCTGGGGATCTGGGAGGCCACTCCACAGGACCACGCCGACCAATCCAAGCATCCGGAAACTGCTGCTGATCCAAATACCGACGCACGTGAAGACCATAATGAGGTGGAGCTCCATCTTGCTGGAAGTAAACTGGGAAGTTACCTTCCTCGTTTAGCAGGGATGGGAAAATCTCTTCTTGCAACATGTTAAGATACCTTTCGGCATTAAGATTTCCACTGACAAAAATTGGTCCAATAATTCTGTCACCCCATATCCCGGCCCACACCATCACTTTACCGGCACCTTGCATCTTCGTCGGACTCAGCCAGTTAGGGTTAGCATTACTCCAATAACGTATGTTTTGCCGATTAACCTCTCCATTGACGTAAAAATTTGCTTCATCAGTAAACAAGATCTTACGTCAAACGCATATTCTTAGGGTATCTGAAACATAAAAACAAACGTTTAATTTTTCCTATGTATGGAAACTTACGGCCCACCCTGTATATATATATATTATATATATATATATATATATATATATATATATATACAGTATATATATATATATATATATAAAAACCATGTATAAAATATTTATTCGTGTGTATGCTATTTTTTGTGCTCGTTTGAAAATGTGATCATTGCGCTAACATCTTTTCTTGGCTTAATCAATTTTCATATTGGAGCATTGCCCTCTAAATTCTTGCAAACGAAAACCACCGTTCTTACTTCTTCTAATACTAAACAATAATATTACATAGTATGACAATAATCACACTCAATTACTCGCGTTGATTATGAGAGAAAATATGTGATAAAGAAAACTGTTTCTACAGAAACGGATTTCATTAATCACTCATTCTCAACAGAGGTCACAATGAACGTTTAGGAACACACACACACACACACACTAAACTTATATATATATATATATATATATATATATATATATATATATATATATATATATATATATATATATATATATATATATATATATACAGGGCGTCCCAAAAAAATGTATACACACTTTAACAGCTGATAGCTCAATTGATGTTTCTTTCTTTCCAAGTTAAAACCATTAGAATTAATAATGGCAGTCAGACTAAGCTTTGAACAAAGGAAATTCATTCTAAAATGCTACTGGAAGTGTGAAAACGCAGTTGAAGTGCAAAGACAGTTTAGGAGGGAGTTTCAAACAGATCCACCAACGCGACTTACCATCACTCGAATTAGAGATAAGTTTGAAGCCGATGGAACTGTTCAGAATGTCCACAAGAAGCGTTCCGGAAGACCACGGACATCGACAAGCCCCACAAAGCAAGAAAGAGTACTGGAAACGTATCACCAAAGTCCAAGAAAATCTGTGCGGCAAGCGAGTCGTGAGGTAGGAATTTCAGAATCGTCTGTCCAACGCATTTTGAAGCGCTGTCAATGGAAAAGTTACATTCCAAGATTAGCCCATGCTATTATGAAGATGATGATCCGGACCGAAGAGTGGAGTATTGCGAGTGGTACTTGGCACGATGTGGATGTGGATTGGACGAAGGGGTTTCGTAGAATACCCTCCGCGTTCACCAGACCTCACACCACTAGACTCTTTTTTATGGGGATACTTAAAAGACAAAGTCTACGCTATAAAACCTGTAACAGTCGCTGAATTGAGAGCAGCCATTGAACGAGAATGCACACAAATACCAAACGAAATGTTTCGTGATGTTTGCGATTCCATTGCTTCGCGTTATCAGCAGTGCCTGGACCAGAACGGACGTCAGTTTGAAAACAGGCGTTGACAAAACAATTAAATAATGTCTGTAGATTCTATTACATTTTGAAAATGAAATGTATTTTAATAAACACTGCCTTTATAATTATTTAAAGTGTGTATACATTTTTATGGGACGCCCTGTATATAATATATATATATATATATATATATATATATATATATATATATATATATATATATATATATGCTTGTCATGTGTGGGGTGGTTCAACCCACACAGCCGTGCTTAACCGGATGGAATCAAAGGCTTTTCGTCTCATCACTTCCTCGCCTCTTACTGATTGTCTTCAATCTCTCTCTCTTCGCCGCAGTGTTGCCTCACTCTCTCTTTACTATAGATATCATAATGGACATTGCTCTTCTGAACTCTCCAACTGTATGCACGCAGTACCAGATTTTCTACACTTTCTCATTCCTATTCTCTCTAACTATCCAATGCGAGGGTTAATCGGTATTTTCAGTCTTTCATCTACTCAACCGGTCAACTCTGGAACAATCTTCCTCAATCCATCTTTTCTCCTGTCTATGACCTCCCATCTTTCAAACGCAGAGTGTCTAGGCATCTCGAAAACCCCAGACCTTGATTTTGGCTTTCTTCTTCTTCTATGCTTTTGCAGGCATTTGCCCTTGACCCCCTCCTTCCTGCATAATATATATATATATATAATATATATATATATATATATATATATATATATATCAGACATGAGGGTAATACGTAACAGTAATAGTAATAGGCTATTACAGGATTTTTCAAGTAATAGTAATAAATCATAATTTTTTGGCTGTAATAGTAATAGTAATAGAAATAGAAGGCAAAATAATAGATAATAGTATTTTTCTATTACAGTGGCAGTGGACATATTGTGTGAACAAAGAACTGAAAAATGAACTAAATCTACTCTAAACTAAAATAAACATGTATGGGAACTAATATTATGGCAAATTTTTTCTCCAGTAAAGTAAAATTTATGAAGACGTACAGTCTCTGAAATTGTAATGATTTGGTTGAAACAAATATTTAACACACTGCTTCTAATTGCATTTAAATAGACATAAAGATCCTTTTCAAATGAGTGAAGTACCCCACATACAAAAGTAATAGTAATAGATGAAAAATAAAGTAATAGTAATAGAAGAAATCAAAAGTAACAGTAATAGTAATAGACTCCATGTCTGATATATACTGTACATATATGAGGGGTCGCGCGTCTTAAGGTACCTAAGCGCCACAACAGGCGAAAACGTGTTTTTGATGGATATCACTATTTTCACCCTTCCTCTATCGCGTGGTTTGGGTTATAATGACCTTACGACACTAGAAGTATGGTTGAAAACCTTATGAAGCGAACTACTTTTTTCACCTCTATCGCCAGCCAAAAGTTCACTCAAAGTTCGGCATAATAAGAAAATAAAAAAATATAAAAAGTATATATAAAATATAAAATATGAAAATCTATTCCAAAAACTCATCAACATCTTCATTAGCATACTTAGAACTCTAATTTAGTCAAAAATGAACGTTATAGCTCAATTAATAACAGATACTATTGCCAGAATATTGCTGAACTTTGGAGGCGATTTCTGGCGAATTTTAATTTTGGCGCTTAGGTACCTTAAGACGGGACCCCTCATATATATATATATTATATATATATATATATATACACACACACAGGGTGTCCCGTAAGTCTGGAACCATAGGGCAAAATGATAAAAACGGCAATAAAAACGCAGAAGAGACTTTTGGGGACTGTTTGTGAAATGAGCGAGGATGGTAGCGGCTGTGTCATCGTCGGTGGATGTCCTCGGAGGACCACTGCGTGGTTTATCTCCTATGGATTCCGTTTCCCTGAACTTTGCTATAAGTTTGCCGACACAGCTGTGTTTTATCGGCGCGCGGTCCGGATGCAATCTGTTAAATTCCTCAGCGACGTCCCTCTGACTCCGATTTCCTACGAGCAGAATTACCTGGATGCGTTCTTCCTTACTCAAAGACATCATGGGCACTTGCATAAACGGAAAAAACATGAATTACTTATTTTACCCTATGGTTCCAGACTTATGGGACACCCTATATATATATATATATATATATATATATATATATATATATATATATATATATATAATGATAAATTAAAGCGTGGTATTGCAAGTTATAATATCAGCGTTTTTGTGATGAATATCCCAAATGGATTCTGAGCAGCAATAAAAGTACTTGTTAGTACAGCTTATAAATCGTTTTAAGTCGGGCGTATTTTTTTTCCCCCCCAAGAGCTTCAGAAGTTCCAGTTGAGAAATTTCAGTTTGTTTTCGTGAGGAAGGGGACGAAGGAGCGGAATATTTGCCGAACGTCGGACATCTTTCCAACAAATTTTCTTTGGGTTATATAGGTTAGGTCATGCTATGTGAGGTTAGGTTAATTGAATTTAGCTAATAGAGTTGTCGATCAGATCAGAGTAGATACGCCGGTGTAAGCAAATTCCCTCTCTTATCGGACATTAAATATTAAATTTAAATGAAAAATTATAAGATGTTTGCGAATTTTTAGTTGAATTATTATATTTTTAAGAAATGTACATATTAATATGAAAACATAAATGACCTCTACTCATTGCAAATGAATTCCCCTTTAAAATAATGTACAACAGCTTCTATCCTTCTCACACCCGACCGTTCATTTTGATCAGAATTCGATCACCTCCCGCTTGGATTGTTGTGGAGGGTTGTTCAGTGTGATTGTTACACTCTGTCGTCAGGTATTGTCTGTTTTGGGAGACTGCGCGCCAGATGCTGATAACATCGCCAGATCTTTTATTGCGGCAAGAGGACCCGTTCGCTTTGAATTCGTGATCTTCTGGGGAAAGGGTTTTTGTCCGTGTTTGGTTTCTGGTTTATATTTATTAGTAAAACTTACATGAAGTGTACAATTATTACTGTTGATTGATTTAATCTTAGGTATCGCGTTACTGTACAGAGAAGAATTTATATTACTGTATCATTGGAATGTACAAAGTTTCATTATTACTCGTATAGGAATTTCTAATGAAATTGGATTAAGTATAAAGTAAACTCATTGCTTAGATAATTAAATGAAGTTATGCGCACTCGGTATACATTACTGCACGAGAGAATACTTCCCCTAAATTTTAGCTTAAAAGTTTAAAATAAATTTATGTGTAAGATAAAAATTATATTTATTTCATTCTTGTTAAGGGTTTTAATTGTTTTTTAACTAGATAATGGACTTCGAAAAGACAAATAAATTAACCTTTTCTTTCCGCCGTTGTTTTTCGGACCTCTAATAACAGGTATGTGTGAGCTTGTGTGATACTCGCGATACTCCTTTGCGTTATACTTGTTCCAAATCCCATATAAAGTCTCTTCGCCCGTCCTGTTCGGGAGATTCAGTAATAAAGAGACACTCTTTATCTCTCTCCACGGTCTTCCTGTCAGCCTGAGAACATCAAACCGAATTTCTTAGAGAATCTCGTAAGCCATTGAGTGAACAAACGGGAAAGTTTATCTCCGCACTGCCCTTTGCTCCATCATTAAATATGCATGTCCTTCTTTTAGTGTCCTGAAAAGGAGTCTTCAATCCTCATTATTGATGTTTCGTGATCTAAATCACTGAAGTTAGACTGAGGCATTCAGTACTCATTACAGCACACTCTGGATTTAGAAATATTACTGTGCTTTTATTTACAGTATTAATTTCAGTATTAATTTTTTTTTGGTGAAATTCCTAATTGTTTGTTTGTTTGGAAATGATTTGTGTGTGTGTGTGGTGTGTGTGTGTGTGTGTGTGTGTGTGTGTGTGTTACAAATTTATATTATGGTACATCGAATCCCTCCCACTTATTATACACTTTAGCTTTTTAGTAATATACTGTACAAAGAGAGAGTGCATTCTACTGCTCAATTAAAACAATGTTTTACATTGTCATAAGAACGAGTTTGGTGCCTGCTCGCATCGACGTAATCTTCATTCACTGTCTGTCACTCGTATCCTTATCAAAGTGTATGGGAAAATCAATCCTATTTACGGCGTCGTAAGAGTCTGGTTTCCGTAACGGAACAAAGACAATTCCAACTTGTTCCCCGTGTGACTCAAATCCCTCATTGATGAGTTTGGTTGGGATCAGATTACGATGTTTAGGGAATTTATTTCTCAAAGGAAGTCTTTTGAACAGATTTATTTGTGGCGATAATGGTAGTCTTGCATCTACAAGAGTAAATTCACGATTTCACCCATTTTAGAATGTTAATTTATGATAGAATGATAGAGTTAACAGTGATTTAAAATTCATTAGAGTTTCATTATAAACGTTTTAATATTTACGAGAACAATGCCTGATTGTATTCTTGTATTCTTATTAACAAACCACTATTATACGCGTTACATCACTTTTCAGCTTTTTTTTTTTTCATTCTCTCCCAATTTGTAATGCATTGAATAATGTTGATCGTGCTGACAAGAAACGTCTTTTAAAATTATCTCTAAAATGAAAACAAAAATAAATTTTTTTAAGCCCCCAGTGTCTTTTGAAGGCCTCTCACCGGCCCTTCTCGGCACTTTGTATTGGCTTCTCAAACCCCTCTAAACACCGCTTGTCAGTCTCTTCATTTACACAAATTAATTTGGGATTAGCTTTTGGCGTTTGGTTACTTTTCTCTAATTGGAAAGTGTCATTAATAATTGAAGGTTTTCTTTTGGTTTGAAAACGTGGAAGAAAATGCTCAGAGAAGTTAATTTTCATATTTAATACTTGGTTTCCACTTTTCGAACAGTATATATATATATATATATATATATATTATATATATATATAATATATATATATAGATATATATATATATATATATATATATATATAGGCTTTGTGTCAATTGGTGAAACCTTTCCTATAACTTGAACTTAATGTGTTGACATATCTTGAACGTTGGTGATTATACTATATATATATATATATATATAATAATTATTTATATATATATATATATATATTATATATATATATATATATTCATAAAGCGTGTTTTTATTTGCACTTTGTACCGAGAGTGCCAGGTGCGATTGTCATTTGCGGGTGGGAAAGGATATTGGTTGTGACATTTCGTTTCCTCTTGAAGCTTCTTCCAATTTATTTAGCCTCTTAATTTCATTCTTTTCATTTACGTTCATTTCTCACCTCTATTCATGAACGGGTTTTACTTCCCTTATTCTTTTCTTCGTTCTTCCTTTCTTTGATGTCATCGTCTCTCTTCTATTCTAAAAGAATATTAAAACGGAGGAAATTGTTAAGAATACACTTGTTATTTCGTAGTTATTGGAATGAAGAGTAATGTTTTTTTCTAGACGAAGATGCCACATCGATAACTTCGTCATTATAAATGTGTAGCGAGTAATTGTAATGAATGCATTCTGAATTTATTTAAGACGCATCTCATTAAATCTTTTTATTTTTTTAACTCTCTCCGTTCTCCTGTTCTCTTCTCTCCTCTCTTCTCTTTTTTCCTTTCTCCCCTCTGCGTGAAGAATCAGTTGGTAGAGTGACGCGAATAAAGTTTTGCGCGTTCCCGTTCGATCAGAGACGATTTTCGCTCGTGTCTGACGTTGCGAGGGGTCATAACTTGATTACGAAAGATTAATAGACGTCTCGCAAACCTTTTCTTCCTCCTCCAAATGGTAAACGAAACGAGAAACAGTTTAATGGAAGAAAAAAAAAAAACGCTTCCCTGTATAATACAGTAATGAAAAAAAAAAGTTCACAGCGTATGCGCACGCTCATACATATTACAGTTACATACACACCTGCAAACGTACTGTATAATATTCTTCAGTGTATCGAGTATAATGAACGACTAAATTCTTTGTATTTCGAGTCACGTGATAATGCTTCGGGGAAAGACTAAGAAAATAATTATACCGAGGCTTTTATCAGCGCAGCCTGAAGGCGATCTGGGAAGGCTGTTTGCTCTGCGTTCTATCATTCGAGAAATAAAGATCAAAACAAGCATTTTGCATTCAATTAGGAACAGCTTAATTGCCGAAAAAGATCGTAAACTTGGGCAGCAAGGATAAGGGAGACGTTACACACACACACACACACACACACACACACATATATATATATATATATATATATATATATATATATATATGCAAATAACTGCAATGACCGCGCAGTATATAAATGAATAGAAACGACATAAGTTAAGGAACGTTTCTGCACACGAGGAGGAGAGATAACGGTTCGCCTCATTTTTCATTATTTCGTTATCTCTCCTCCTCGTGTGCAGAAACGTTCCTTAATACTTATGTCGTTTCTATTCATATATATATATATATATATATATATACAGGGTGTCCCATAAGTCTGGCATCATAGGAAAAATAATAAAAAAAGGCAAAACAAAAGCTTTTATTTACAGAACGTGCTCAATATGTCCACCATTGTTTTCAATACACAAATTCAGACGTGATACCCAGTCAGCAAGCACACGGTGAATGATGTCAGGAGTAATGGTGTTACATGCCCCAATAATGCGCTGCCGCAATATTCAACACTCCTAATTTTCTCTGCGTATACCAGCACTTTCAAGTGGCCCCAGAGATAAAATCTAGTGGCGTGAGATCCGGGCTTCTAGCTGGCCATTCCACAGCCCTCGACGTCCTATCCAATGACCAGGGGATTGTTGGTACAGGTATTCCCTTACTTGGGTGCTGTAATGTGCAGGAGCGCCGTCTTGCTGGAACCATGTTGGGAAATTTCCTTCTTCGTTCAAGACACTGGGAAATGCTTCTTCCTTGAACATACGTAGGTAGGTGCCTCCAGTGACACGTTCATCGAAAAAGAGGGGCCTATGATGCGATCCTTCCAAATGCCACACCATACCATCACCCGAAATGCACCTTGTTCCTTTGAAGAGGTATACCAGTGAGGTGGTTTTGAGACCAGTAGCGGGTGTTCTGTCGATTTACCTCACCATTTCCATAAAAAACAGCCTCGTCACTGAACAGAATGGTGGACAGGAAATTGGCATCCCGAGCATATTGTTCCGTAGCCCATTCACAAAATTCCATCCGCCGGTCGGGATCATCATCTTCGCTTAATTTCTGTAGGATCTGAAGTTTATATGGATGCCATTTGTGAGCCTGAAGAATGCGATGGATGCTACTTTTCGACACTCCTGTCTCGGCGGACAATCGCCGAAGAGACTTATTGGGACTTCTGTTAAAATGAGCCAGGATAGCAGTCGCTGTATGATCGTCAGTGGACCTCCTTGAAGGTCCACTGCGTGGTTTATCTTCTATGGATCCCGTTTCCTTAAACTTTGCAACAAGTCCGCTAACACAACTCTGTGTGTTATTGGCTCGCGGTCTGGATGCAGTCTCCTACTCCTATGAGTAGAATTATCTGGATTCGTTCTTCCTTACTCACAGACAGTATGGCCTGTAGAAAGAGAAAAATATGAATTATGGTTTGTAGAAATAGAAAAATATGAATTTCTCGTATGATGCCGGACTTATGGGACACCCTATATATATATATCCGTGATACTGTACAGTAGTTCGTACTCCAGTATAAATACTCAAATACTTTTTTATTTCAGCCCAGAAATGGCTTCGAATCTAACAACAGAAGACCGGGTAGAACTTGTGCTCATCTACGCAAGACAGGGCGCTACACACAGAGAAGTTGCTACCGAATTCAATAGAAATCATCCTGATAAGCATCCAGTAACACATGCGACTGTTGGCAAGTTGTTTAAACGTTTCAAAGAAACAGGAAGTGTACATGATCGACGGCGTTCTGGTCGTCCAAAAACTGCAACTGATGAAAATACCTCTGCAATGGTATGTGAAACTTTAACGAATAGTCCAGTAAAGTCAACAAGAAGATTATCAAATGAACACGCATCTCGAGAACGTCAATTCGAAGAATTATTAAAATCATAAATTCCATCCCTAAGTGTCTCGATGTCAGAGGCCGCCAATTTGAGCATTTGTTATAATTTGTTGTTTATACTGGAGTACGAACCACTGTACAGTATCACGGATACGCATTTACGAGTTAAAGTTGATATTCATTTTAAATATTTACCATTTGTTGTAATTTATGTATTAAAATAAATATTTTCCTATGGATCCAGACTTTCGGCCCACCCTGTATATATATATGTGTGTGTGTGTGTGTGTGTGTATAGACACCTTCGGTTTTTTCCATAATTTTTTATTTGATAATAAAAGTTAATAAATAATGAAAGATTTGTTGAATGAATATATTTTGAACTGTGTTGTTTTCCTCTGCCATTCGTTCTTGAGGACGATCATCGTGGTGTCTGTTTATTCTTGGCAACCTTCTATATATATATATATATTATATATATATAACTCGAAAGAAAGTAAGATGTATGAATAATATTCATGTTCTGTGACGCGTTTCATGCATGGAGTAATTTCCAAAGCAGTTCCATAATAAATTACTCGTAAATAATTATAGGCACTTACGCTTTTCTATTACATATATTTTTGTATTCAACTTAATTTTAATTTTATATTCTACTAACTCTTTTCTTCGCATTCTGACCGCTTATACTGTACGTAAAGTAATTCTTATATATATATATATTTTTTTTTTAATTGGGGTTGTTTAACCTCCTTCGCAACATCTAAGGTGATATGATGGAGGGGACCTACAGTTTTACGTGGGATCCGAACCACGGGTCGCTACATAATCGGGGCGCAGAGGACGGTCTCCCATCCAACTACTACCCAGACCCAATGTCGCTTAACTTCACTGATTATATATATATATATATATATATATATATATATAATATATATATATATATATATATATATATATATAATATATATATATTATATATATATATATATATATATATATATATATATACACTATATATATTAAAAAGTGATTAATTTTAAGCAGTGTGAAAAATTGCAAACTTAAAAGTTTTGTAACAAAGTAGTTACAAGAGACTTAAAAATTTTAATGTTATTTATTGTTCAAAATTATTCGCACTTCTTTACTGAATTCTTCCGTTAATTGAGTTGTATTTATCTTTGTACGGACGGAGAATCGATCCTCTCCTTTTGAGTTCGAATCTGAATTGGATTATTAATTTCCCATTTGAGAATCCTCGATACCGTATGTACTGCCTGTATAAAAATTTCCAAAAATGTCAACTGTAATATGTTACAAACATCGTGTAATAAGTAGTTAGTGAAAGTACGCAATATGTAGACCGTATAATAAGCGTATACGCGATTAATATGTATTATTTCTCGGTACTTACGCGGAATGATTGCGTGGTAGCATTCTTGGCCGAACTTCGGGAGTTCAAGGTTCGATTCGTGACCGCGGCGGGTGGCGCAATTTAATATGACAGCGTAACGAAATAGATAAAAGTGGACTCGGACTTTGAAGATGAGGGTTTAGAAATGAATCAAAACATATACTGAAATATTCATATGTACTGTATCCATATTTTTCCTCACTCGGTATGATACTCGCCTACGTGAATATTAGAAATAAACTATGTCTCATATCAGATAAAGAAATAAAGCCATTGGTCCCTGTTCTTAAAAAGTGAGGTATAAAACGGATTTTAATAGAATTGGGAAAAAGTTAGATTTTATATACATCCCTAATAATAATGACCGAAACATTTAATTTCTACGGGCGAAGATAAAAACAAATGAAATGCGTCATACGAATTAACTGTCCGCTCATCTTTATACTAATGCAATTGTATATATCGAAGCAAACTATAAAAATATAAATGGATTTAATCGCTTAAAAACTAATTACTTTTCGCTCAATGTCATTTCCATTTTCATTCGTGACCCGCAAATGAGAATGAACAAAGTGAGAAATCCACATTTTTAGAAAAGATTTTGATTTCAGAAAGAATGTCACTCCAATTTGCATTCGAGGGAAATGTAACCTAACCTAACCTAACCTAACCTATAACCTATAACCTGGACCAAAGAGGGAAGCGAATTTCTCACTTTTAACAATGGAATGAAATAGGAATGACATTGAGTGGGATTACGATGATACCTCCCGCGAGCATCAACTGACTCCTTTATCCATATTATGTATATCTATCTGACATTACAATATAATAATCAGTTCAGAGAACCATTTGCCGAGTCGTTCTTCCTATTTGCGAATGTGGTTTTAGTGTATACTAAAATCATATTGAAATTCAGTTAAGTTTCGTATTTACCATTGATAGTCTAATATATAATCGGGATACACTGGAGCATCCCAATTATTGGAGCCAAGGTACGAGACTTCCCGTTATTAAGTTTCGCCGTTTACTGTATTAAACAGTGTTACGGAAGAGATGACAGCAATATACGTACCATTGCGCAATATTGCATAATTTTTATTCATTTCACAACTCTGTTAAGTCTTGCCTTTCATTTGTGGAGGTGACACACAGTCATGTTTTAGAATAATTTATTTACCTTCTAATAAGTAAACTCGTATAGAGGAAGTGAGGATGATGCATTTGTTGTTTTGAAATTCCTCACGCCATAAAATGTTTAATCTTTTTTTCATTTATTTGTTTATTTATATTCAAATAAGTTTTCCGGTCTCCTTCGTATAAATTTTGTTACTTCGAGCGAGTCAAAATAACTTTTTTTGAAAAGCTGTAATGACGACGACACCTTAATATTTTACCAAAATTTTAATAGCGATGCGACACATTTTTTATTAGTGACGACTCTTTCTTCGCTTTTATACAGTGACGCGCGTGAGACGACATCCACCCACATTTGGTTTGTATAACAAAGCCTCGAAATAATTATGGGATGAGGCTTAATACCACGAATTAGACACTAATAGATTTTGTCATTTCTTTCCCCCCAAATATGACTGCGTGTATACTTCGCTAATTCCGAAACACGATTGTTCTTCCATCAGGAATTTGTGGAGGAGACGAGAAGCGGGAATTAATTTAAAATTTTTGGTACCATGCGTTGTCGTGCTTTCGAAGGACCGTCAGCTCATCGTGGACACTCGTCGATGATTATGATTAATAGTTTAGTGACGTGTGTGAAAGGTTTGAAAATTTAATGAAACGTTTTCGAAATAGAAAAAGATTTTCATTATAGATGGTTGGCGAACCACTTTCAAAATTACCTTTTCATCCGCAGCTGAAAATGTAAATATTTACATATATATATATATTACATATATATTATATGTACACACACACACACACACACACACACCACACACACACACACATATATATATATATATTGGATATTTTAATTTGGAATGATACCATTTTAATAATTGTAGCCTACTCTAATAATTTTTCATTTTCATTACGTATGTTTAATATCTTATACTCTTGTACGTAATGAAACTGTTGATAAAGGTACGTACAACACAACATACTTTAACAACTGCAACATATAACTCTTTAATATACTTTTGCTGATTTACTCTTAAATTGTTCAAATTATACGTATCAGTGAGTGTTGTGTATGTTGGAAAAACGTTAATTTCCTTTAAAATAAATATACAATTCATTTCTTATTTTATATATATTACACACGCACGTATAAACAGTACAGATATAATCTTTTTAAATATATTGGCTTTGGGGTTCCATATCTGCATAAAACACGCTCCGGCAATTATATAAAAGATATACGCATAGTTTTCGCCTTACATCCCCTCTCGTCTTTACTCGACAGAAACACTCGTGAATTGCCAGTCCTTCATCATAGAAATTAAGTGTCTCGCGATGGAACAAATTTTATGTTAAGATCTTTGTTTTTCTTTTCATCGTAGAATGAAAGTTTTCGCCTTTGCGTTAAGATCAAGAAAAGAATTTCTCCGCACACTCTTTACTATCTTCGAATGGCTGAATGCGGCTAAACGATTTACTGTACTTCACTCGAAACTTGTCGCTTTATTAATGGTTTTAACGTATCACCGCGCATTCTTCTTTGAACAAAGCTTTTGCCCTTCGTGCGTAAATAATATGCAGTAACAGCATTGCAATAAAATTCCATACAGAGTTATAATTTAAGTAAAAATTTAAAATTATAATAGAATTTAAAACTAAAAACTAATAATTAAAATTATACGTGGAAGGAAATAATTATAGATTCTACCTTTTACAGTTGTAATCATGTACTAGACAGCAATAAATGATTACAGTATAAAAGGAAAAGAGATTACGTTTCTCAGATTATTTGATTTTAACTGTACGTGTTCGAAAAACCGAAAGTCTCTCTAGATTTCTGAAACATACGTTATGGGGTCTCGTAATACGTTTGAATTTTAATAATATTAAAGTAGTATTATATGTTCCTCGTTGTTATACGGAACTATTTAATTTATTCATAATAAATTAAACATCGTCTTCCGCTCGTGTGAATTCGTATATTTATTTTGGAGGGTTAAACGAATTAATTGGAATTGAAGTTTTGGAGCTTTTGATCGCTCCTCAGAACAGAATCCGCACGCAAGCAATACATTTAAGTAAAGAGGGCGCTTGAGTGCGGAGTTAGTGATGATGGCGATGGTGGGTGGGGTGAATCTGCGATAGGTCCCCTTGCCGGTCTTGTTGCGTGTCTTTGCCGCTTGACAGTAATGCGAACAGATCGTCCCTCCGTCGCCTAATGCACTGGTAATGGTCGAACTAACGTGATTATCGGAGGGAGTACCGCCAAAGACTCCTTCTGCAAACGCCATCACAAAGACAAAAAATTGAATCAAAAAAGGGTAAATCCTTTTAGAAAAAAAATATGTATTAGTCTATTCTGATCACACAAGCATTAGGTCATAGGGGCAAATGCGTTGTGTGAAAAAGATGCATTTCTACTTCTATCGCTATCATTTCACTTCAAAATACGAGTACTTCCAGTACAAAAATTGATGCTTGCGTGGTTTCAGATGTATTATATATAGAACATTGTGCTACATTATACAAAGTCCGAGTGAAAACAATAAAACATAACAACAACAGTTATGAGGTAAAACTACGAGTTTTTATTACATTTTCATTTTATTTTCATTTCATTCATTCCTATTATATTTTTGGGTGACAAGACCGGTGAAATGTATTTTTTCATACCATAACAGAAACCTATATAAAAGGAACCAATTTTGCGTAAGTGATTTTGTCTCTGGGACATATTCGTCCTGAGGGAGTTTTAACTCTTTAGAGGAGTGCCTGTACTCAGACTAATGGCTCTCCAGAGGCAGTGAAACAATCAGATAATGTGGCATTGACCCTCTGGCACTCCGATCCGTTCTAGTCATCTCATGATGAATTTCTTTTAAATTAACGAATCTTTAATTAGATATTGCAGACGAGATTTTTCTTTTTTGGAAATTCATTCTTTCAATTTTAAGTAAAGTTCAACAAATACGGCTTATCCATCCTAAATTGTTAATATAAATCTGACTCGATAAATAAAATTGGAATATATACTGTATTCCCTTTACAAGGAACAGAAACTTTCTCTTTTTTCCCGGTTATATACGAGATGTTAAGCAAATATTCTCAGTTACAACAATCGAATTTGGTGAATAAATTAGCAGTACAATAATAAATGCAAAAAAATTCACTTTTTTTCTACGTGAAGGTCAAAATATGATAATAAAAATCCATTCTAATAGACAGAGTTTATTTCCACAACAGTTTCGATGCTCACTGCCATCCTCTTCGGGGGATGCTTGTGGGCATCGAAACTGTTGTTGAAATAAACTCTGTCTATTAGAGTGGGTTTTTATTATCATACTTAGCAGTACAAGTTTTTGTCTTATACTAAAGTCTTCATCAGGTGCGAGTGCCGTGATGATGATCTTAAAATAAGTCGAAAGGCTGTTATGTTTCTAATAAATCCATTAATTTTTGGTGGCTTTACGCTCCTGTACGTGTAAGAATTTTTTATATATAAATTATGGCGCAGTATGGAGTCCATAACCTTACTCCCATCAATAAATTTTTTATGGTCATACTATTTATAGTAACTCATATTCATAAACCCTATTCATGATGCCTTAAATTTAAGCGACGTACATGACGCTGGACCTTCGAAAGAGATAAAAACTTCGATACTCCGCGCTTTGATACCACTTCTGAGGTGGGTGGTGGGTTTGGGAGGGTACATCGAACGGCGTCTTTTACGGAGGAGAAAACATTATAAGAGATTAATTCCATCCAGAGTTTTCTCGACAAACAGAAAACAACCGTGGCATGACTGAAAGGGCAAACGATGAGCTTTGCTCAAATAATTGCGTTTTACTCGGCGAGATAAAGCACGCCTCCTCATATATGAAAGCACACGTTCATGATAGCGGTATTGTGTGCTTCAGAGTTATTTTAAGATTTCCTTCGTCTCTACCGGAAAGTTATCGTAATATTATATGCAAATAATTATTGTTTATAGAATCTTAGGACGTTATACTACTACTACTACTACTAATAATAATAATAATAATAATAATAGCTTGTTTTACTGAAGATATTTTTATTTAGGATTAACTTTGAGTAAAACGAAGACAGTTTCGTTCGTTTACAACATAAATTTGTGAGGAAATGATACAAATAATTAAAGTTAAAATGCATTTATAACAACTGAAGAGAATATACATTTTGAAGATACAAAAGTAAGTTTGTAAGAAATAAATTCTTCTGGGGCAAAATAGAATATGAAATTTGGATATGAGAAGGTACCTCAAAACTATTAAATTACTACCTGATATAACTACAGTATCTTTGAATTTATTATTATTATTATTATTATTATTATTGCGAGCCGACCTAAGGTTGATTGCGAACTGTGTTAGGTTTTACGTCGTCGTAAACATTCTCCCATTCTGGGGGAATGCTGGCAAAGGGAGGGAGAAGGGGTAAGCTGGGAGAGGGGGACTTTGTGTTCAAACTTAGTCGGCTCACTCGTCTTGATGGTTCTCTAGTTATTAAATGTAACCAAAGTATTATACAGTATTACAGTTTTGAAATTCATAACTATAACAGAGTTAGTACTTCACTTCAGTAACAATACGAGCCGTAAAATGCTAAAACTTCTGAAACGTTGGAAATAAATGATGTTTCAGGCTTCATTATATATATATATATATATATATATGAAAATGAAAAGGTTTATTGGCAGACTATAGTCCATATAACAAATATTATTAATACAATGACAGTTCACATACTAAAGATAGACATATATACACAGTTGATTAGAAATAATACAGTAATGTCGAAGTTAAGTGGAGCTACAGACAGAGACTTTTTCTTACCAAGAATTCCATAGCTTAGACTTTAGAGGATAAACGGCAGGACTCATGGATAGCTTGGATAATCGGGTTGGTTGATTTTTTAATTCTTTGCATTAGACTGTATTGAGTACGTCTTGTTACCTCCGGGAAGCTCGGGACATTGCGGGTAGCAAACATTTGCGAAGCTGAGCATCTCGGGGGGGTAATTAAACCTTCAATTTGATTTTCAGGATAGTGTACGAGTTTCTCTCTCTCTCTCTCTCTCTCACACACACACACACACACACACACACACACACATATATATATATATATATATATATATATATATATATATATATATATATATATATATATATATATATATATATATATATGTGTGTGGTATGTTACGCGCTAGGGTGGCCAGACGTACGTCCGGCTTTAGGCGGACAGTCCGCCTTTTGAGCACTCTGTCCTTAGGGTGGCCATTTCCAAATTTCCAAAAAGGAGGACACTGCGTATGTGGCCGTACGTTAACATATATATATATATATATATAATATACTGTATATATGTTAACGTACGGCCACATACGCAGTGTCCTCCTTTTTAAATGGCCACCCTAGCACACGCCCAAACATCGAAATTGTTCAGTGAGCGAAAAAAAAAAACAACGCGTTGTGGATGCACCTATATATTACTGCAGAAAGTACGAAAGAGAGTGTCTTTAGCTTCACTTGTACAGAACCGAAAGTTCCTTATAGTCATACTCGCTTTAGCACACATATATATATATATATATATATTAGGGTGGAGCGAAAAATACTTTTTTTCTAGTATGAAGTTCTAATAGTGATTAAAAGTTGCATTTAGTGGCCGATATATACCTGCCAAAATACGAGTTCATTTGTTTAATATTTTCAGCTGCCACCAGGGGGCTAAAAATTAACACAATTTTGGGTAAAAAGGAAAAAATGCTTCTATTTTAGGTTTATCAAACTATTATAAAATTTTATCTTAGAATTATCTAATAGTTTGATTAAGATTCTTAAATGATAAGAATTCGTTTTGTAAAAATGCCTTTTCATATGCTTAATATCTTCAGCTGCCACAAGAGGGCTGAAGTTAACTTAAAAATGACAATTAAGTATGATTCTGTATTTACTTGAAAAAGGGAACAGTAATAAATTAGGATGTGTTCCTCCTTTATACTGGCTTGAGACAGTTAAGAAACGTTATTTCGTGCCTTAGCGGAGTTACCACCCTTTCCCCAACCAACCTCCCTCTAGAAAGGGTTCTTGCTGAAGACTATTTAGTAATTTGCTTTTGTGTCAAATTTTGGCTGTTTTTTCCTTGATTCTAATGTAGCACGAATCCAACCGTCTCTGTTTGTACGTCCGCAGACTGATCCAGCAGCGTCTGTAACGAGCTTGACGCATCTCTCTACGGCTTGTGTATGACATGGAAACTGAAATAATTCTGAATGAAGAGTAGTACCATGTTTGATGCATGATTCAATATCATCAAGAGAAACTCCTTTGGTTATCGGTGGTTCTGCTATCTGAAAATCTTGCCACATAATGAGATCTGTATAGTCTTTGGCATAAAAATTATTTCTGGCACCTTAAAATACCTGATAACATCTGTTTCTTGAATGCATGCCCTTGCTTTTATGATACGCCTAAATCCCAACTGACGCACATGCTCCCTTTCATCAGCTATCATTGCAATGAGAATGTTTTCTTGATTTGCGTAATATGCATTTCGCTGAATGACTGAGTCATGTACTCTCCTAAGCTCTTCACGGAGATACCGGCTTCTTGCAATCATATGCCACATATGTTTAGCACCATATTGGCATAATGGTTTACGCTTTATCTGAAACCACATTGGTGCGTATACCCTAACAATGAAAGTAGCTAATTCTTGTAAATTGCCTGAAGATTCTCTGTGCTTGCATATAACCGCAGAGTCCTGTTTGCTGTGGTGAGCCACCTTGAATGTGATATATTGCCTGGACTCTTATGACTAAGACTCTTTGAGAATGTTCCACTTGATATGACGCGTTCGGTGGAGAAGGGGCGAACGCCACAAAATTCGAAAAATGAGTTTTTTGTCGTATAATTATCCTTTAAAACCTTTGCTTTACCTATGCAAAAAATTAGATGTTAGTCTGCACTCTTTCACGGTAAAATTTAGGTTTTAATGTATCTCAGAGAAATTCACTCCGCATCATTGCTTCACATTGAACACATCTATCTACTTTCTGGTCACTCGACAATGCCCTGTGATGCTCAATTTGGCCAAATTGAACAAAATATAAAAAATAATTACAGCAATATTATTTACACCAAAAAAGATTATGTTACGGCCATAACTACAGCCGTTTCGCAGCGCTTCCTAGTTGTAGAAATGAAACAGGCTGATTTTCTCGATTTTGACGTCCTAAAAACGTGCATTGTCATTAGGAAATCAACAACTATAAATTTACAGATGCAAGAAAGTTAATATTTGACTTTCAACACAAAGAAGGCTACGTAATATCTACTGCATACCGCACAACCCCAGATAATAGCCATCCCGTCAGACTGCAGAAAGGGAAAAAATCCTACAGTGTCAGTTTATTCAATCTAGCCTAGCAGACACTGCAACCAAAGTATTCCCAATTGCTGCCAAAAACTAAGGAAAAAATAAAAGATCTCAAAGAATTATCAGACCTAATGTCTGCAACTGCAGTGAACTATTATACAAGATTGTTAAAGGAACTGGAAGAAACCGAAACAGTTGAAGCAGGTAATACAACATTCGACGAAGAGGACCAAATAATGGATTACACCAGTTAACATCAGAAGCTATCAATAAATAATATTGTAAAATTTCTTGGCGTTTTATATATCGACATATTACACAACAATATTTTACTCAAATATGTGTTCAAATTCATACAACATTTCAATAAACCGGAAAAATACAAAGGTTTAAAGTTTACAAACTTTAACTGCATTTTGTGGCATAATTCGAAAATGTTGCGTTCGCCCCTTCTCCACCGAACGCGTCATATAGCCTTGTGAATTTCAAGAAGGTATTTCTGGTCAGTACTTATGTCATCTACATCAACTTCACACATGTCCTCTTGAATTTCAATGGGTTTGAAGTTAACTATGGGAAGCTTTTCACAGTCTGAAAGTGCTCGGCCAATTTCTCCTGAAAATGCTCTTGGTCCAGTAGTGGTACCATCCAAGTGATGAAACAGATGGCGCAATGGAAGTTCATTAAGGTGTAAAAGGCATATCAGCCACTGCAATGGCTTATTAAAGGCTTCTTCCAGTAATCTTATTGTGCCTCCAATACTACCAGTGTTAACCACTGTCGAATCACAGCCAACCGCAACGATGTTCCCTATATCAACATTCCTTTCTTTCAAGCAATTCACTAGCGCTGTGCAAATGTATTTAGCTTTGCCACTGGAAGGTGTCACATGTGCAAAGTACAGAGAGTGTGGTTCAGATATTATGCTGATATGCTCTTCGCGTTTGGTTCTTTGGTGGTTAGAGCCATCACTCTCCTGGACTTGAATCATTGTTTTATCCTTTCTGCCATCAAAGTATAATCCCCGCATGGTTTTTGGCTCTACTATCTGTTGTAGTTCCTTTCTCTGTTTTTGTCTTTCACGTCTTAGCTTACTTCTGTCTATAATATTCCCTTTGTCTTCGGGAGTAACAATTTTAAGATCTGCCAATACTGCAGAAGCAATAGCAGCCCCAGCTCTGTCCGACATTTTAAATCTATCACAAGTAATTGCTAATGAAGGCAGTGGCTCACGCATCTGTTGTTCTGATATTACATATTGAGTCGAGGTTGTATCTTCCTCATTATCTTCAGATATCTCTTCTAGTTGTTGAAGTTCACTTGTCTCTGTTTCGATTTGTAAGTTGGACGTATTGGTTATAGCAGCACTAGTTGTTTGTGAGGATTCCAGACGTGCTTTTTCCATTTCCTTTCGATGTTCTCTTGCTTGTAATCGTCTTGTGTGTGCTATGTCAATGCTTCCTATCACCATTATTCTGCGTGTTCGTTGGTCATTTAAAAAATCCTGCTCTTTTGGAGGGACTTTCTTACTCTTTTCACATGAGCATCTCCTAAACTCCTTACATTTGTAGGTGCAGATGTCAAACAAAGTGCATTTTGAAGAGTTTTCAAATTCTTCAAGCTGATTTTTGTACTTAGGCTGATCCTTGCATGACTTGTATGGCTTTAATAAGGACCTGTATTTATCATGGTACACTCGCATCATCTGTAAAACGCGTGTATGTGAAACTATTGGCAAAGAGGCCTTCTTCGAAATATTTTCTACCTTTTTGGAAACTGCCTCTGCTATTTCAGAAAATGAAGGCTCCTTGTTATTCATCTGCTCCTTCACTAAATGTTTTGTGAACAGGTAATCTTTCATAATGCAGTTATAAGTTGGTAGTTGCATATCACTCATCTCACAAGGTACTTCAAATATGGCACACTTCATATGTTCTCTAGTGAAATGTTTATATTTAGTATTTGATGCCATAATATTTTTAAGAAAAATTCACAATCACAAAATATCCTGTAACATCAAAACATTATATAATTAATATATATAATATATTTATATATATATATAATAATATATAATATATAATATATTATATAAATAAACTAAAATTATATAATACATTATAACAAGCATTTTATGATAAAATCAATATTATCTCTATATAAATCACTTTAAAATAAAGTTTTATAATATTCCGATCATATTAAAAAACTCTCCGATCAACTGAGCGACTAGGCCTACTACCTAAGAAGACAAGTGTTAACACACTGTTCTAATGACTCACAGAAAGAAATTCCTTCACACCAAAACCCTCCCCCAACCCTCCCCAAACATACCCCCACAACATTCAGTGTAGTCTCAACATGACTCAGTTACTCTAAATTGTGTTAACTTCAGCTCTCTTGTGGCAGCTGAAGATATTAAGCATATGAAAAGGCATTTTTACAAAACGAATTCCTATCATTTACGAATCTTAATCAAACTATTAGATAATTCTAAGATAAAATTTTATAATACTTTGACAAACCTAAAATAGAAGCATTTTTTCCTTTTTACACAAAATTGTGTTAACTTTAGCCCCCTGGTGGCAGCTGAAATTTTAAACAAATGAACTCATATTTTGGCAGGCATATTTCGTCCACTAAATGCAACTTTTAATCACTATTAGAACTTCATACTAGAAAAAAAGTATTTTTCGCTCCACCCTAATATATATATATATATATATAAAATGAAGCTTGAAACATCATTTATTTCCAAAGTTTCAGAAGTTTTAACATTTTAGATCTTCAGTGGTAAATAATAAAACTTTAAAATTTGAGAAACAAAAAAAAACTAAAACCATGAAACTAAAAATTAAATTTAATTGAATTTTCAAATAAATGTACACTGTATAAAGCTTTACAAGTTATTGTATTACTAAAATTTGGTACCATTGGATGAAACTTATTTTACTATAAAGAGTTTATGCGCGCTATTGTAATCATTTAAGGAGGACATAGCGGGAAGACATACAGGGTGGCTCATAAGTCCCAATCGGTTATAATTAAAGCGAAAATACAAAAAATTAAACGAAGTAAAAAGTTTATAATAAGTTTAGAAATATTTATTGATTATTGAAAGTGCAAAATATAACATCTCGACAAATATTCTTTCCTTTAGTAATCGATTACGTCAGTGTGAGCTCCACTAGATGAATCCCTCGTTCTTGCTCGATTTATTATCTTTGTGTTTAGTGTTAGTGGATGGTTCAGCGTATGGCAATGATCCTTGAATGCAGATTTTGTTGGTTTATTGATAGGCCTATTGGTGCGGGGAGCAATTCCACCGTGCTCGTCCCTATACGAACTCTATATTGGCGAGTTGTTTTCAATATAACATGTATTATAGCGTGTAGTTTTGGAAAAGTTCGCTTGAATACAGTTTCTAAAGAGCATAAAAATTATTAATCATTAATGATTGGATTTTGCTTTTGAAATTTTATTATTGTTACCAAACAGAAGAAAATATCTATATAAAAACCAACATTATACCAATTAGTACATTTTTATATTTTTTAGGATTCTTGGCGAACTTTTTTTCTGAAATATACGAGTAAATGTATAAATTATAGACGAATAAACACACTCCATTTTTCTTCTTTTTTTTGTGACTGGTTATGATTCTCAAACTAAAATTGTTATTAAAAACAATATTAAAATTAACTTGAGGTGAAAGGGGGTTACCGTATTTCCCGGCGTATAACGCGCACTTTTTTTCCCCAAAATACTCCAAAAATCATGTACATGTTAAAATTAACTCGTTAAAATTGTACATGTGAAGTGAGGTAGGAGGTATATTTTTTCCTAAATTTTCTCTTCAAAATAATTTTCTCTTCAAAATTAGGGTGCGCGTTATACGCCGGGAAATATGGTATTTATCTCTTAAGGTCGTTTGGAATTCTTTGGTTTAAGTAGTCCTTAATTAACATGATATTGTAAGGTATATTGTTTGGCCTTTCAAGCTGTAGGAATGGATTGTTTTGGTTTCTATTTATCATTGATGAAAGCTCGTAAAATGTTATTGAATAGATGTTTGAGGTAATAATTCTTTGCGGAATAACATGTTGGAAGAAGAGATGTTAGAACTGCCGAAAAGTTTGGAAATAAAGGGTGTTTCAAGCTTTGGTTTTATTCTTCATACTGAAGATCAGATTCCCAAGGAAAGAATAAAAAATAATCTTTAATTGACATTATTGGCACTTATAAGCTCATATCAATCTTAATTTGATTTGATTTAAATGGAATTGTTTTAATTGCATGAGGATTTCCTTCCGTGCTATTGTCGTGTCCATCGCTTGAGTGGCGATCATTGATGGTTGTTTCGTGGAACCAACGAACCGTGGTATTGGATCTTCGTCTTTATGCTCTTATTATACAAACGGTGCTCTCTCTCGCTCTGTACTCCAAGTGTAATAAGGGTTCTATTTGGCTCATATTAATCAGTGTATGAAATTTAAACCTTCAATTTGATTTTCGGAATAGTGTACGAGTTTCTCTCTCATATATATATATATATATATATATATATATATATATATATATATATATATATATATATATATATATGTGTATGTATGTATGTATGTATGTATGTATGTATGTTACGCCCAAACATCGAAATCGCTCAGTGAGCGAAAAAAACAGCCACAACGCGTTGTGGATGCACCTAAGTGACCACACACCGATGTTAGATATTTTTTCGCTTCATGGCCGTTCTGAAACAACCACAACGCGTTGTGGACGATTCGAATATGACCACAACGCGTTGTGGACGATTTGAAAATTATTGAATGCCCGGTTAGGTCAACTGTACGCCCTTGACGAATGGTTAGGTTAAGTCGTGATATTTTCGTTAAAACTAATGAAAATATCACGGCTTAACCTAACCAATCGTCAAGGGCCAGAGCTGGGCAATAAATACATTGAATGTATTTAAATACTAAATACTAAATACATGGGAGAAATGTATTTAAATACTAAATACATTTTACGAATGTATTTAGATACTAAATACAAAATACATCAATTGTATTTAAATACATTTTAAATACATACAAATTTTAACATATGCATTCACTAATTCATGAGTAACAACAATATAAAATGCTTGATAAAGGATAAGGAAATAGTACAATCTAATTTCCGATTATATATTTCCCTTTTTAGAACAAAACAAAAACGAAAGAACTTAGAACTTACGATGTTCAACCAGTGACATATTATACTCATTATATCATTGCAAAATGAGTAACAATTAATGAGTAGATGAGACATAAACGTAAACATAAGACGTAAACATAAACATAAGGTACCTTACGAATTCTCTCTTATTTCACGGTTGCTGCGGATCAAAACCAATCTTTCAAAAGTTTTGTCTGAAAGAGAGTTTCTTTTGGGAGTCAAAGTGATTCCCGCGAATGAGAATATTCGCTCTACCGGTGCCGAAGATGGTAATGTCGTGTTATAGCGGAGGAACAGTCTTTTTATGAGAGGATGTTTTCCCAAACTGTTGATTGTCCGATCGGAATCTTGTAGAAATGCCAATACATTCATGTCTGCAGATGGTGCAATAGAGGACCTCGAAGACGAAGAGTTGTGGGCGAAGCCAAAGTACTCATCGTCATCTGCTTGCGGGTCTTGGTCGACAGTAGTGGCGGCACGGATTAAAATTCTTTTTACCACTCCTCGTTGAGTTTCGGAGTTCCAAGACTTGTTTATGTCTACCCAACGCAGTTTGAAGTATGGGTGCGTGGCTGTTGCAATGATGGCGTCGGTGACTTGGCGTTCATTAGCTAAGGAGAGGTAATTTTTATATCTCTTTTGGAACCCCTGAAGAATGGCGTTGATCAGTGGACGGCAATGCTTCAGGGGCTTGGATTCCAGTTGACTCAGTTTATTTTCTACGGATAGTAGAGTAGGCAGCAGCTCTCCGTAGAAACTGTTTTTATCACCTTGGAGGCGATCAATCGCCGTGGCAACTGGTGCCACCACAGCAACATACTCTTGGAGAAATTCAATTTCATGCGTCTTGAATGTTGGTAGCTCTAGGGCAGTCATTAGTTCGTGGAGCTTCGCTTTGTGCTTCAGTAGCACGGTGAGGGAGTCGTACAGTGAGTTCCACCGTGTTGGACAAGGTAGACGCAAGGTGCAGTTCAATACATTTTTAATGATTTCAGCTGATTTCGGTCGTCCACTCTTATTCCAGAGCGCGGAACATTTTCCCATCGCCGAGTGGTTGATGGTTGAAAATGAAGAAGTCTTTAGAGCCTTTTTAGCATCGGTAGTGGCCACCAAACTTAGTGTATGCGATGCGCAACGTACATGTTTGGACAGGCTAAAACTGGGATCAGAGCCGTCTTCATCTTCATCCAACAAACCGTCTTCCATTTGCAGATCATTTTCAACCTCATTGTCTGAATCATATTGGGATTCGTCATCGTCGATATCAACTTGTTCGGACTCGACAGCCTTGATGCCAAATTCCTTAAATGCTTTGATAAAGTTGGAGCCGTTATCTGTAACGGTGCTCACAACCTTGTCTATTGGAATGTTATAGTCATTCATGATATCTTCCATCTGATCCGCAATTTTAATATAACTGTGCTCACCTCTAAATCGACAGCAAGCCAGTGCCCCACTGTGTCGTTCAAAGATAGCTTCATCAATCTGTAAAAAATATTTTGAAAATTAGTTATGAGGTAAAAAAAAATAAGTGTAAATGATTATAAATATATATCTATATTAAATTATAGCCATATTGTATACACATCATAAAACGATATAGCTATATCGCATTATTATTGTCGATTGTTTTCTTTAATTGTCTTCCATTAACTTTACTTCAAAATAAATATATTTACACTAGTATACACACTAACCCAATGAACAGTTACACCCAGAAAACTGCGGTGACGCGTAGACCATATGTCCGCTGTAAGACATATTTGGGACAGATTTTCTATCTTGTTCTTTAACAGCGTCTTCAAGCGTTTCTCGTCGTCAAGCAGGTTTCGGGATAGTTTCCGCCGTGAAATAACATTCACAGTTGGATTCAGAGCTGAAAATAAAAATTATACCATTAAAAAAGAATGAATATAAGGTCGCTAAAATGTTGAAGCATTAATAGGATATTTTAGTAGTAACTATCATTCTATCAATAACTGATAATTCAGTATAAATTACTGTATTAATTACTTACTTGTGACAAGTTTCACAAAAGCTGGTTGTTCAATGGTAGCAAGAGGATGAATGCCCTGAACTATGAATTCAGCAATCCTTTTATCGACATCCACTTGTTTTACTTTCTTGGGATTAGCCGCAAAACTTTCTTCGATAGTGATCGTTTTCTGTTGCTTACTGGCGCTACTCGATGAAGATGGGTCACTTCCATCAAGACTTGCTTTTCTCTTTCGTTTCGTTGCTACATACTTTTGCACAGTTTGAATCATGTCAGGGTGGACACGCTGTGAAAAAAATAAACATGAATTACCTAATGAATAATGATCGATAATTAATGAATCAATAACCATTGATATCAATTTTTGATAAATTTCTACTTTAGGGGACACGGTGAATTTCGAAATAAATACACCACTCGATAGATCAGACGATTTTAAAAGCTTTTTCATCAATGAATTTTCCATCGCAAATTGGATTGATTGCAACGAGTTAGTTACACAGGCCCACTTAAGGCAGAGCCGTTTGGTACGATTATTCGGTCAATTTCAAGATATTTTTTGATGTCTAAAAAAACACTTACCTTCAGATGAGTGTACAGATTCGTTGTAGCATTGCTTGCAGCAGAGACTTCGTGTTTACACAGCAAGCAGGTGCACTTTACCTTATTACCGTCTTTAGATTTAATTTTAAAGTATTTTCCATCAAACAGAGGGTGCACTAAATTGTTATCTGCAGATATATCACTGTTTGATTCACCGGATTTGCTTGTTGAAGCCATGACACGCACACGATAAAGAAATCAACCGCTTTCGACTAAGAGTGGCACACAACTGATTGAACTGACACGTTGAAACATGAACCATGCTGTACTACACTGTCGACGCGTCGTACTGTGCTAGTACAGAACGTGTATTAAACCAGTAAAAGTATTTACATTTTTATATTTTGAGTATTTAAATACATTGTATTTAAATACTCATTAAAGTATTTAAATACTATATTTAAATACATGAAAAACAATGTATTTATAAATACAGTTCTAAATACACAAATGTATTTAAATACGTATTTAAATACAAATGTATTTAAATACTGCCCAGCACTTTCAAGGGCGTACAATTAGTCTAACCGGGCATTCAGTTAACCTAACTGGGCACGCAGTTGACCTAACTCTGCATTCAGTAACCTAATCAGTTGGTTAATTTTTACATTTACGTCTCATTCTAAAGTTGCTTAAAATTAATCGAAACCTACGGGAAAATTATTGATAGTCATTTTTTAAAGGACTTTATCCTTTTTCTAGCATATGTACTTAACTTTGCTTTTTAATCGGTGAATACGTCGTGTTTATATCATTTCAATATACGTCGTGTTTAAATAGAGTTTGATGAAAGACATCGGTGTGTGGTCGTTTCAAATCGTCCACAGCGCGTTGTGGTCATATCTAGTGATGTGAGTCGTTTTTTATTGTGTCTTTTTTTTTGTTTTTTTTGTCGTTTTTTTTGTTTAAAACGAAGATAGTCTGTTTTTTTTGTTTTTTTTGTTTTTTATTGTTTTAAACTTATTCCATATTTTTCTTCCTTTAATCTAATAAGTATATTAGTATTACCTATAATTTACTATACTACCATGCTTATACGGTTATACCTAGTATATATAGTCATCTTTTAGAAAAACTGAATCACACAAAAAGTATATAATAGAAAGGAAAAACAAACCCTCATTTTTATATGTATATGTTGGGGTAAATGTGATAAATTGGTAATTATGCATAATTACCGGTAAATATGCATAATTGAAAATATCATGACTTAACCTAACCAATTGTCAAGGGCGTACAGTTGACCTAACCGGGCATTCAATTGACCTAACCTGGCATTCAATTCAATTGACCTAACAGGGCATTCAAGGTTAGGTCAATTGAATGCCCGGTTAGGTCAACTGTACGCCCTTGACAATTGGTTAGGTTAAGTCATGATATTTTCAATTATGCATATTTACCGGTAATTATGCATAATTACCAATTTATCACATTTACCCAACATATATATTTTTTAACTAGAACATAAAACATTCTTCCTCGTTTCAAACAATATACATAATTGTGATTGGCAAGAGTACCAGTATATATATTTCAGATAGAAAAAAAAAATATTCACCTTTTTTGAACCTTTTTGTTAACCTAATGTTGTTTAACCTTCATTTCCATGGAAGAATCATCACTAGATTGGGTAGAGCATATATGCTAGTTTCAATATCACAGGTACTGGTATAATATACATAATAAAAATACATAATACTGGTATAAAACAATATATATAATTGTGATTGGCAAGAATACCAGTGTGTGTGTATATATATATATATTCCAAATAGAAAAATAAAAAAGATAAAAATATTCATCTCTTTCTTTAACCTTTGTGTTAACCTAATGCTGTTTAACTTTCATTATCTGATTCTATTTCCATTGAAGAATCATTATCACTAGATTGATTAGAGCATATAGTTTTCAATATCACAGGTACTGGTACTTATTGCAGATTTGGATGTTGACGAAGCCAATGTAGCACCATGTTTTACTTCACTTTCTTGGAATTTTGCATTTTGGGATATAAATACTAGCTTTACTGCTCTGTCTGTATGGATATTACTGTATGTGCTAAATGATCTCGGAGGTAATGAAAGGGCGAAATAGAGGTGTATGAGTTTGTATAGGTATATATGTGAGTATGCATGCGTATGTATCTGGAATTCTGGATGTATGCGTGTGTATGGGGTATATAATAGATATAAATATGTGTATATAAGTATTTATGTATATATTGGTATATATGTATATGGGTGTATGTGTATGTATATATATGGATGGTCTCGGGGTTAAAAATATGTCATCGCGGGTCTAAAGGATAGTTAAGTGGGAGATTCAAAATCCGAGGCATGGATGGGAGAGTCCTGGAAAGGTTGGATAATGGGCAGTCAGCTCCCAGCCAGTGTTCTCGCAAGTTTAATGGATCTCAAGATACAAGACTTTCAGTGCAAGAAAGAGGCCAGTTTTTTTCTGTAAATAGGCTGAAAAGGACATTCTATACTGGTACCATATGGCCTATTTTATTATTTATGTATTTATTTTTATAATATATACATTGCAAAAGTATACCTTATAATTAAATTGGCAATATCTATATTAATTATTAAAAAAAACAAAAAAAACAAAAAAAAACAATAAAAAACAAAAAAAAACAAAAAAAAACAAAAAAAAACAACATGGACATAAAAAAAAAAACCGTTTTTAACATCACTAGTCATATCCGAATCGTCCACAAGGCGTTGCGGTTGTTTGAGAACGGCCATGAAGGGAAAAAATATCTAACATCGGTGTGTGTTCACTTAGGTGGATCCACAACGCATTGTGGCTGTTTTTTTCGCTCACTGAGCGATTTCGATGTTTGGTCGTAACATATATATATATATACATTTTAACTGCAAACAACACACAGTATAATTAATGTAAAGAACGACGCTTGTGTAGAAGAACGTTCCGCACAAGATGAGGAGGGAGAACGAACAAATGAAAAATGAGGTAACCACCCGGGAATCGAACCCGGGATCTTCCGATTGCCGGTCAGATATGCTATCCACTACACCATATTGATCAGTGTATGAAATTTAAATCTTCAATTTGATTTTCGGAATAGTGTACGGGTTTTTCTCTCATATATATATATAATATATATATATATATATATATATATATATATATATATAAAATTTCATATAATGTTTAACTCGCCGAAAAGGACAAGCACACAACCTAAGACTACATATAGCAATAATCAGTCTTTTATAAGGGACGTGAGATCTGATGGTATTCTCTCAGTTTTGGGCCTGCGTTCCGATCGTATTTCGAATGCTCATTTCATCTCGCGCTCCGGTGGACCAGAAAGCTTCGGCACGCGTTCCTTCTCCCCCTCGGACTGAGCCTCAAACGCGAGGGATTCTTTCCCCTCACCAAAGACCATCAGGAGGATTTTCTTCTTAGAATATTTGTTTATTCTCTAAAGGAAACACAAATAAAAGTCCTTTTTAAAATATTCTTCTAAAAGTTTATTCGAATGAGATGGAATGATATTCTCTGGTTCGTACGACCCGCCCGTTTGTTTACATTGACAGGTTCGAGTTCTTAGACAGATTCACCTTTAACGCCAGACTGAAACCAATCCATCGAGAGCTCCTTCGATGGTGACATGATTAGGTTTGATTACGTCATGATTACGTAAGCAAACACAAATGGCGGACCCGCCGACGACAAATTACATGATTTTAGACCCCGATTGCCTATTGGAGGAAGAGGATTTGAATGCGAACAGGATTACGATAAAATATGGAAAGAGAGTGTCTCCTCGGGCTTCAAAAGGGAATGGGAATGTAATTACAAAGGTTGTTCACTTCCATACGCCACTCCAGTCACTCTGTTATGGTAATAACTAATATATATATATATATATGAAATAGGAGAGAGTTTTTGTTTTACATATAGCCCTATGTACTAGAATAATGAGGCACAGAATGCATAAATGCATGAAGATATAAATAGTATCTGAAAGTAAATATGTATTTTAAGCCGGATAATAACAAATAATGTACTCGTAAAGAATATATTTTCCTTTCTACTTCACTGATTATATAATTAATTGTGATCAGAATATGGGATTGTAAAATCAATTAATTTCAGACATTTTGGAAAATAAACTTATCTCTACAGTAAGGAATCAGATTCCAATATAACTTTGGTTTTGCTTCCGCCCGAATTGTTTATTCTGACGAAGGTCAGGCTTGTTGCTTCACTTTAGACCTACAGCTTAACGTGGTGGAATCCGAACAACGACCCACCACGGGTGGTCAGAAATTACAACGTCCTCGACCAGACTCGATCTCACGACCTCCCGATCAGCAGCAGCCCAGCGTCTTAACCACTAGGTTACCCAGGGTATCCATTTATCTACCGACCAATTTATTGTATGGAAGGATGACTGCTGGGTTTGCTTGCCGCCGACTGTCGTCACTGTCAAACGAACCCAGGTCCGATGGATTCGTAGTCAGCGATGCTAACCACTACACCACCGATGCGCATATATATATATATATATATATATATATATATATATATATATATATATATATATATATATATATATATATATATATATATATACTGTATATATATATATATATATATATGGGAATGAACTCAGAATGGTCCCCTGAGTTTTTTATGATACACACAGACCGTGCATGGAACAAGTTCCATGCACGGTCTGTGTGTATCATATATATATATATATATATATATATATATATATATATATATATATATAAAAATTTAATGTGTTCATTTTACATGATTGCGTGTAAGTAACAGAGCACAGTTTAATAAAATCAAATAATTTATGATGGAAAGAAAAATAGTTTTGGCTGAGTACGAGCTTCTTTTGGAGGTCCTTTCCCCTTCGTACCCCTTCCCTCTCATCCCCTCGTATCCTCTGGAGGCTGTTAATGTCTTCTTTCCGTGCGCGACATTGCGGGAACTTTTGATATAAAGCACGCTCTTGTAGGGGTCAAGCATCCGTCTATTCAACGAAATTATGTTTCAAAATACAAGTTATTATTAGTCTCTATCTCTCTTATTCCTTTTCTTTCTCTTTAAATTCATTGTTTTTACGGTCTTTTCCTTCGTAGTCTGTTGAATAATTGAAGTGGAAAGGGCGTAAAATTAAATGGTTTTTAGTATTTTTCAAACTAATAATAACGTTCGCTGATCAGGCTTGATTTAAGATACATTTTATAGGTGCTTCAACCAAAGGGTTTTGAAAATATTGCATTTTGTGTGTATCATTTATCGGGTTTAGATTGATAGTCTTTAAGTACGCAAGATAGGTTAAAAAACATATTTTAAAATATACATTCATATTAGTTAATTTAAGTTAGTAAAACCGAAATGATTGT
>JAJOZX010003113.1:247500-260000 GCA_023014485.1 Bathynomus jamesi
ATTGGAATCATAACGTTTTTGAGAAATTTTTACCTTTATAAATCCCCATAATGCATTGTCACAACTCGAGAGATCTGGGCTTCTCGGAGGCCGTTTTAATGTTGCATTTTAATGTCCCAATCCATCGATCAGAAACACCTCATTTAAATATTCACGAACCCTCAAGAAATAGTGGGGAGGTGCTCCATCCTCTTGGAACCAAACATCATTTAATATTCCGAGATTATACATAGGTGTAACAAGACTTTCGGGACACCCTATATGTAACTGAAATACAGACACATTGGTCGTGTTCTATATATACGAGTATAATGGTCTGTGTGAAAAAGCTTTTATCAACCATAACATTTACTCCAGTACAATTTTTGGTATCTCCAGTTTTTCGAACTAAATGAAATTTGTAATCGGCATTTTCTTAATATATATATATATATATATATATATATATATATACTATAGTAAGAAAATGCCGATTGCAAATTTCATTTAGTTCGAAAAACTGGAGATACCAAAAATTGTACTGGAGTAAATGTTATGGTTGATAAAAGCTTTTTCACACAGACCATTATACTCGTATATATAGAACACGACCAATGTGTCTGTATTTCAGTTACATATAGGGTGTCCCGAAAGTCTTGTTACACCTATGTATAATCTCGGAATATTAAATGATGTTTGGTTCCAAGAGGATGGAGCACCTCCCCACTATTTCTTGAGGGTTCGTGAATATTTAAATGAGGTGTTTCTGATCGATGGATTGGGACATTAAAATGCAACATTAAAACGGCCTCCGAGAAGCCCAGATCTCTCGAGTTGTGACAATGCATTATGAGGATTTATAAAGGAAAAAGTTTCTCAAAAACGTTATGATTCCAATGACGGACTAAAGGAAGCCGTAAAGGATGCTTTCTATATATATATATATATATATATATATATATATATATATATATATATATATATATATGAAAATTATTTCACGAAAGTGACACGTGAAAAATATTTATGATGAATAAAACCACGAAGGGAAAAGAAACAAAGTGGTGCTCAAGCGCTTTCGTCTAATGAGTGTTCCTGAGGATGTCATTAGACGAAAGCGCTTGAGCACCACTTTGTGTTTCTTTTCCCTTCGTAGTTTTATTCATATATATATATATATATATATATATATATATATATATATATATATATATATATATATATATATATATATATTTCATTAGTTTCATAAGTAGTTCCCGATAACAAACTTCAATGACTCGGTGATTTTTCGAATAAAGTATACAGTGTAGTGTAAAATTCAAAAGGTGAGAAATTTAGGTCTATGATCTTTATCTATACTAGTAACGTTAGTAATTTAATTATAGAGTGGTTGAGTGGGTTAGGCTAGTAACTTAGTTAAGGCCTTAGTTCGACTTGGGAGTTAATTGGTGACTTTCATCAATTACCGAAATGAAGTTAGATTTTCACAGTTAAGTAATGTAATGTAGGCCCACATTAAGTAATGTGGGCCTACGTGAAAAGTGGTCTTCGTGACTCTTTACAAGTGTCTGCAGCAGCTGAAGAGCAAAATTACTGACGAGATGAGCAATGTTCTTGTCGAAATTTGCATGAATAGTCTCCTAGTACTTACAGTAAACAGTGTTTACGAGTGGGTATTACAAACAATCGCAGTCACGCTGAATAATAATTCTATTGTATCCTAATATATATATATACAGGGTGTCCCGTAAGTCTGGACCCATAGGGAAAAATAATAAAATTACAAAATAGTCCAAAAATTTATTACATAATCTGTTCAAAGTGTCCGCCGTTGTGTCGCACACATAGTTGAAGACGCAATCTCCACTGCGACAGCACTTTCTGAATCACAGTCGCAGAAATTTCTTGACACGCCTCCACAATGCGTGCTTTAAGGTGGAAAATGTTCTGAAGTTTGACCTCGTACACTTTGGCTTTCAAGTGGCCCCACAAATAAAAATCATAATAAAAAATAATAAAAAATAATAATAAATAATAACATAATAAAAAAATATATTATAAATCCCTATGGGTCCAGACTTACGGGACACCCTGTATATATATATATATATATATATATATATATATATATATATATATATATATATACAGGGTGTCCGAGAATTATCTGTACAATTTTTGGCTGTTATTAAAAGTCAACCATGAAGTGTAGAAATTCCAGTGTTGTCCCATTTTACAGAGAATCTCATTAATTTTTTCTGATACCAACTTGTGACAAGTTTTTTAGAAATTCCAGTGTGTCCGAACATTATCTGTACAATTTCATCTTTTAATAAAATTCTTAAACAAGATTATTTAGAATCTGTATTTTCAAAAGTTTCTTTTATTAAAGTAACGTTGTTACAAACATTCGATATGTGCACCATTAGTGATTCGCAAAACATCCAATCGATACTCCAAATGTTGCCATGTACGCTGCAGCATATCCACATCAATTCGCTCATTTGCAGCTGTGATTCTTGCTTTTAAATCATCAATGTCTGTCACCCGCGTACATTTCTAAAAAACTTGTCAAAACGTGGTATCAGAAAAAACTTAATGAGATTCTCTGTAAAATGGGACAACACTGGAATTTCTACACTTCATGGTTGACTTTTAATAACAGCCAAAAATTGTACAGATAATTCTCGGACACCCGGTGTGTGTGTGTGTATATATATATATATATATATATATATATATATATATTATATATATATAATATATATATATATATATATATATATATTATATATATATATATATATAACCGCGATGAAAGATGGGGATTTAAACAATGCTTTGAAGATGCAAGTAACCACAATTCAACTTTATACTTTCTTAGATAGGAACACTTGGATTGTGGTTACTTGCAGCTTCAAAACAACATACAGTATATCTTATTTGATGTATTCGAGCGACGGTTAAGGATTTGCATTGCTTGAATTTACAGATTAAAAAATGTTTAAAATTAATAAAAATATGATTCCAGTTTCCATACTATCCACTACAAGATGTAGGAGAAGGTTAATTTTCTCCGTTTCTCAGATGCATAATGTTCTTCTTCAGGTAATCAAATATTGCGAGCACGTTCATGGCAAATGGCACTTCAGCGAGGTGAGAGCCATCTTCTCCCGCCGGTACCTCCTTCAGAACACCGCAATCGAAATCTTCCTCGCCTCTAGAAGTAAGTTCAGGTCACATTTTAAAGTTTTTTAAATCGTAAAGACCTTTCATTTAAGAAACTAGTTAAGTTCTTTTCGACGGTGATACGCCAAACCCTCGTAAGCGTTGTTACCTTCCCAAAATTTAGTGCGTTTTTTAGGTCATTTTTCGCTATAATTCATGTTGGCATAATATATTCCCAGAGAAGAAATTAGAATCCATTTCCATTTCTTTCCCATCGTAATACTCTGTTTCAAACGGTCGTAAACTTTCTATACACGAGATATTATTCACCTTTTTCTTTCTCTCTTCCTGTAAAATTGTGGTTTTTGGTTTAATATTGTAATATTAAGACTTAGTGGCAAATTGTTGGACTCGCAATCCGTGAGTCGGAATCCCGTCTTACGCAGGTCGGCATGAATTTTTAAATTAAATACTTAATCAACTTCTGTCCATCGATCTGACTGAATGGGTATACAGAGTCAGATCAATGTACTCAACGTTTTCGGGTTTGGAGTGCTCCAATTTTCTTAAGAGGCGTTTTTAGGTTTGTTAATTGATATAATCTAAAAACGCTGTAAATCTAAGTTCCTTTATCCTACATTTATGTTTTTTCTTTTTTAACTAAATAAGAACGTGTTAATTTTCCGCTCTTTAAACTTTAATGAATACACATTTATCATCACAGAAAAAAGTTTTATTCGTCTAAATTTGCCATCAAGTTGACAATTGGCCAAATAATCGTTTGCGAAGCACATAATTTGTTCATTTAGAATCGCTATCAAAGAATTTAATTTCATTTAGAAAAGAAGCTACGAAATTAATTTAGAGGTAAAGCAATGCTGTTTTTGTTAGCTATTATTTAACATCTTTGCATTATTTCAGTTTTAAAAACATATTTATATATCAATCAATTTTGTTCTTTAAGAACAACGTTCAATAATGTGCGTGTACCATGATTTAAAGTATATATATATATATATATATATATAATATATATATATATATATATATATATATATATATATATAATATATATATATATAAAATGAAAATTATTTCACGAAAGTAACACGTGAAAAATATTTATGATGAATAAAACCACGAAGGAAAGGAAACACCATTCTGTTTTTCTTTTCCTTCGTGGTTTTATTTTCATATTATATATATATATAATATATATATATATGCGTGTGCATGTTATGCAGGAAATAATTTCTTGCTGAGTTGAGTTACAGGTTTTTGTCTTCACATACATGGGTCGTCCGTGTTTCAGCTGTTCTCATTTTTTATGCGGGAAGGAGGAGCCAAGGGCGAGCGAACACTCCCAAAAACGCCCTCTCCCCATCATAGAGGAAGAAGAGAACCAAAATCAAGATTCAAGGTTTTCAAAATGCCTGGACACTGTTTGAAAGATTGGAGGTCACAGACGGGGGAAAAGATAGATTGAGGAAAATTGTTCCAGAGTTGACCGGTTGAGTAGATGAAAGATTGGGAATATCGATTAACCCTTGCAGTAGAGAGTTGAACAGAAAAGGAATAAGAATGTGTCGAAAGTCTCATACTGCGTGCCAGTTCAGAAGAACAGGGTCCGTTAGCGATAGTAAAGAGAGAGTGAGGCAACATGACGGCGAAGAGAGAGGGACTGAAGATAGTCAGTACGCGCAGAAATTGATGAAACGAAAAGCCTTTGATTCCACCCGGTTAAGTAGAGTTGTGTGTGGGTTGAACCGTCCCATATATGAGAAGCATACTCCATACAGGGGCGGACAAAACCCTTATACTTAGAGAGCAACTGAGTGGGGGGGTGAAGAAACTGCGGAGCCGGTACAGTACACCTAACCTTTTAGAAGCTGTTTTAGAGAGCATGTGTGATCTTTTCACGAAAGATCACGAGCAAAGGAAACGCCAAGAATGTTAAGAGAAGAGGAAGGATTGAGTTGTGCATTGTTGAAGATAAGGGAATAGTCTGTAGAAGATTATGTTGGGTATATAGATGAAAGAACCGAGTTTTTTAGGCATTGAAAGCCACAAGCTTTTTTCTGTTCCAATCACAGATTGTAGAAAGAACAGAGATCAGGTGCACCACAGCAGTCCTACGCGAATCATGGAGTGACCGTTGAGAGGGACGCTTTGTGAAGCGAGTGGAGAAATGAAAGGTAGAATCATCGGCATAGAAGTGGACATTTATGGTTCCCTCCCCAGGGCGCTCCGAGGCTCTTGAAGTCGATGCCATTGTTTTTTTCTTAATTTTGAAAAGATTTATGTTATGTGTAAGATGTATATATGTGTAGTAAGGAATTGGGAAAGAATTGTGTGTGTTTGAGAGCATGATGGACTGCTCACAGCGTAGATGAGACACAGAAAAGATCACCTAAGGAGGACAGTGACAGGAGAAGCGGGAGCACTACCTGTATCCTGTTTAACGTACCCCCTCCCCCGGAGTACTTTTCTAGTCAATTTTATTTTTTTTATGCAGGAAAGAGGGACCCCAAGGGCAAATTCTCGCAAAAGCGCCCCTCCCATAGAAGAAGAAGAAGAAAGCCAAAATCAAGGTCTGGGGTTTTCGAGACGCCTAGACACACTGCGTTTGAAAGATGGGAGGTCATACACAGGAGGAAAGATGGATTGAGGAAGATTGTTCCAGAGTTGACTGGTTGAGTAGATGAAAGACTGAAAATACCGATTAACCCTTGCATTAGATAGTTGGACAGAAAAGAAATGAGAAAGTGTAGAAAATCTGGTACTGCGTGCTCTCCTTAAAGGAGGAAGAATGCAGTTAGGGAGTTCAGAAGAGCAATATCCGTTATGATAGGAGAGAGAGAGTGTTACGAGGAAAAGAAGTACCTCAAAAGTCCTTGCGGCCCATATCGAGGAGGTACCAATGGCAACGGGTGCCAGGGAAAATTTCCTACACCCTCAAATAGTGTGCAAGATTCGGTTTAACCTTTTCTTGAACTGATCCACAGAGGAACTGTTCACAACTTCTGAAGGTAACCTGTTCCACGTGTCACAGATCTTATACGTAAAGTAATCCCACACACACTAGTGCTAAACCGTTTCAAATTAACTTCCCACCATTGTGTTGAGAGTTGGGTTATCATTTAAACTAAACATGCTTCTAAAATCGACATAGTTGAACCCGCGTAAGAGCTTGAAAACCTCGATGAGTTGACCGCGCAGCCTCCGAGTTTCCAGCGAAAACAAGTTCAGGGCGCGTAAGCGTCGATTGTAGTCCATATGCCTAATGGAAGGGATTAACTTTGTGGCCCTCACCTGCACTCGCTCCAGCGTCTCAATATCTTTCCTGAGGGTGGGCGGCCAGAACTGCGCAGCATACTCCAGGTGCGGCCGAACCAGGGAATTGTACAGAGAGAGCACAATCTCCTTGTTCCGAAATCGAAATTGCCTCCTGATATAACCGAACAGCTTCTGGGCTCTCTTTTCCACCTCTGCGCACTGTTTGGTAAACGTAAGGTCGCTGCTAATTAGCACACCCAATTCCTTTTCCAAATCAGTGTCCTCGATATTACTCCCCAACATGGAGTCGTCCGACTTGGGATTGGCGTAGCCAATGTGCATGAACTTGCATTTGCCCAAGTTAAACGGCATTTTCCATTTTTCGGACCATTCTCCTATCCTACGTAGGTCCGCACGCAGCTGCTCGATCGCCTCGGGCGTCCCAACATTGGCCCCAAGCTTCGTGTAATCAGTGAATTTGGCGATCCTACTGACGATGCCAGCGTCGATATCATTTATGTAAATGATAAACAACAGTGGCCCCAAAACGGAACCCTGAGGAACCCCCCTAGTGACCGAGGCCGAACCCGAACTAACCCCTTTAATTACAACCCTCTGCCGCCTATTCTTCAGCCAGTTTTCAATCCATCTACCTATTTCCCCACCGCTACCCAGCGCGCGCACTTTCGCCATTAGCCGGCGGTGAGGTACCTTATCAAAGCTTTCTGAAAGTCGAGATAAAGTATATCAATCGCCCTACTCTTATCATACTCACTCAACATGACGTGGAAAAACTCGAGCAAGTTGGTGAGACACGACCTATGCCGTTTAAACCCATGTTGGTAGTCCCCAAGCAGCTTGTAGGAATCCAAATGGTCAACGATCCTATCCGCTATTATCCCCTCTAATAATTTACCTACAACTGAAGTGAGACTAATGGGACGATAGTTTCCTGGACTTTCGTGATCCCCTTTCTTAAAGTTGGGGTCACGTTGGTTTCCCTCCAGTCACCAGGCACCTGGCTCGTCTCCAACGATTTATTGAAGACTGTAGTCAGGTGGGGAGCCACCTGGTCGCGCACCTCTCGCAACACTGGGGAGAAACTGGTCTGGCCCATGAGCCTTAAACGCGCTCAGTTTGTCTATTCTATCGGCAACGACTGTCGCGGTACATCGAACACTATCCAAGCCAGCACCTTCGTGCCTGACGCCTGGCTCGAGAGAGAGAGAGAGAGAGAGAGAATATATATTCCACCCGGTCAAGTACGGCTGTGTGGGTTGAACCACCACCTCCTTTCTCTACTATGGCGCATAAATTTATTTTTTAAACAATTTACACTGATTCATTAGATCGCGTATTTTGTTCCAAATGTAACACTCATATATATGATGTAAACCCACAAGGAAAAAGAAAAATGATTCCAAGGCCTTTCGTGTATTCAGAAGTACACCTCGTCAGGCCTTGGAATCATTTTTCTTTTTCCATGTGGGGTTTACATCATTCATTCATTTCACGTGTTTAATTGTGAAATTCATACACACATACATATATACATACCAGTGGATGATGGTGACTGTGTGAATTGGGTGTGCGAAATATCATGTGGAGTAAAATTAATAACTGAAATTCATGTTAACATAGTTATTAATAAATCTTAATAGTAATATGGTAAGCATACGCAATCCACCTTCTCGATATTACACTAAACACTTGGGGAATTTAGGTGAACTGTAAAAAATCTACCACCAATTTCCTAATGGCTCCTTTAAGCATCGAACTTATTTACACAAACTCAAGTCTTCTTTTTGGAGAAAAATAGTGAGCAATAACGTCCTGATATAAGGAACTTCTTTGCTTCACATGTATAGGCAGTGTAATATGTTAAGCATATGAACATAAATAATCCACACTCTTAAGAATAAACAAAGCACTGGAAGAAATAGGTGAACCTTAACTTCGAAAGTAAAAACAAAAAACTAACACCAATTTCCTATAGCATCCTTTCAACCGACTTTATTTATATAAAAACTCAAGTCTTCTTTTCTGAGAAGAAAAGTGAGTAATAACGTCATCATAGAAGGAACTTCTTTGCTTCAAGTCTATTAGCAGCCCTTTTTCTATCGAAAGCAAACTAAGACCACATAGCCTTTCCTGCCCTTGTGTCCCCGGTAGCATGTGTTTATTCGTTTTAGGGCCGAGAAAGAACGTTCTACTGAAGCGGTGGTGCTTGGAATTGTTAAGATCAATTCTGCTAGTTTATAGACTTCTTTGAATCCGCAGCTGAGTTGATTCACTGTCATTATGTTCATTAGTTCATGAACATGTTTGCCGAGAACTCTGAACTTGAATAGAGTACCATGAGTTCATTCTTGAGACGCACATACTCAAACAGTATTCCATAAAAGTCTCTTACTTTGATCAGTAGGTTATCTGGGAAGCTTACCTTGTACTCTTCATATTTTACAGGCGCAAGAAGGTGAAAAAACTCTAATTTAGAGAGAGAAGAATATCTAGTGTGAATCTGATCAATGATGCTATTCATGATCTTGCAAACAGCAAACCAACTGGTGATAAGCATCTTTTCCGTCATTTTCTCTCTCATCTGCATCTTTTAGGCTGTGATCATGGAGTTCATCTTTTTCAGACACAACCGAAAGCCATAGCTCTTCAAAACTGTGATCCTTATCATATTTCAGTTATTGTGTAACGTCACTTATTTTCTTACTACAGTACAGCACATCAAATGTTTCACACTGTAATATATTGTACAAAAAAATCAGTATACCCAAACACTTTTGAAAAAATCTCAAGGAACAATATTGTTTGAAAATCTCCCAAGAATGACGAGAATCCCCGTGCTTTTACTACTGCATCCGTGTCCCAATCTGCAGAATTTTCGATTACATCCTTGAAGAAATCAGTAAGACTGCTTCTGTAACTTTTTACAGTATTTACTAAACGAGATGTGAAGTTCCATCTCGTTGGAGCAACAGAGGGCAATCTTTTGGGAACAAATTCATTTAAAAGCATGTACTTTTAGAAGATGGGAAAATAAGCAGCTACTCCACTCAGAATTTGGAAAAAGTGTTTGCACTGTTTGATACTAGAAAGGCTTTGCTGTAAAACTAGATTCAGCAAATGAGCATAGCAATGTGTAAAAATGGCAAGAGGATAAGCTTCAATGACTTTTTTCTGCAAGCCATTTCATGTCCACTCATTACACATGCTCCATCATAAGTCTGTCCAACTAACTTGCTTTCGATCTGATATTCCTCAACTATGTTCACTACATGCTTAAACAGGCCACCAGAGGTTCTGTCGCTACTAACATCAGTAAATCCAATAAATCTTTCATATACTTGACCTTCATGAACAAAACGCAAAACTGTTGAGAGCTGTGATTTTGACGTAACATCTGAGGTTTCATCAAGTATTATAGAAAGAAATCTTGCTGAATCAATTTCCTTTTTTATACTGTCTTCCATTACAGAGGCTAAGCTTTGATTATGTCATTTTTAACAGTAGGAGAAGTTCCCTGAAACACAGTGGATGTATTTAAATGATTTTCTAGAAGAGAATCATACTCCCTAAGCAATTCTAGAATTTCTATGTAATTTCCTCTGTTCACTGAAGTTGAAGCCTCATCATGACTTCGCAGAGGAAGTTCTTGCTTAGCAGGATAGCTTATTGCATCAGTAAGCCGTTTTAGAATTTCTCTGTTCTTCTTTACTTGTTCATTGTGTTTGCTTACTTCATGTGCCTTTTGCTTATCAATTAATGTGTCAATTCTTTGCTTGCCAAACATTTTATGGCTAAGAAAAGACTGAACATGGCTTTGTGATCTCTCATGCTTCTGCTGAGCAGCAGACAGATGATTGAGATCAGAATATCCCTGTTTACTCCAGATATTATTCTCTTTTGAGAACAATAAACATGGCCAACAGAAAAGTTTAGAACGCTCTTCACAACCAGTTAGCCACTCAACAGATTTATACTGAAAAATGCCTTGTATATACAGACTTTTTATCTTTGTGTTGACTAATCAAGTTTGGGAGTGCTGGACATGGCCTTCCTTCCTCTAACACTTTCAACTTGTCCTCATAACTAAGTGTTGAAAAAGGAGTGCCTAATATACTTTGTACAGTCTCAGCCTCAGACAGTGTTTGGCATGGTTATGGAAGGGACAAAAAAAGTAATAGGTCAGTACTGGATAGAAAGACTTTCGCCCATGAGCTGACTGGAAACTGACAGTCACTGACTCGCTCGCGAGAAGCCGTCTGACGCGGGCTATGGCAACATAGGCCCCGCCCATTTTACCATATATGGAGGATGTTCTGTCTACAGACCGCGCACACTCCGCCCTGAACGCTCGCTCTCTCCCTTTTCCATTTGATTTGGCATGGGGTAAACATAAATTTATATTCCCATAGTAGGGGAGAAGAATATATATATATACAGTATATATATATCGCCGCACCGCAATACTGAAATTTCGCACCTCAAACAAGCTCTAGGGACGCTTCTATTATTATTATAATTTATTATATTTATTATATACACACACACACACACACACCACACACACCACACACGAGGAGAAAGAACGAACAAATGAAAAATGAGGCACCTCCCAGGAATCGAACCCGGGATCATCCAATTGCCGGTCGAACATGCTAACCACTATACCAAGGTCCTCATAAGTAGATCTCCTACATACGAGCGGAATCAAATGCCCTGATGGGGCACCTTCTCATGCCTTACATATATACATTTTAACTGCAAACAACACACTATAATTAATGTAAAGAACGACGCTTGTGTAAAAGAGCGTCCGCACAATATGAGGAGAAAGAACGAACAAGTGAGAAATGATCGGGGACCTTGGTGTAGTGGTTAGCATGTCCGACCGGCGATTGGATGATCCCTGGTTCGATTCCTGGGAGGTGCCTCATTTTTCATTCGTTCGTTCTTTCTCCTCATCTTGTGCGGACGCTCTTCTACACAAGCGTCGTTCTTTACATTAATTATACTGTGTGTTGTTTGCAGTTAAAATGTATACATACACACACACACATATATATATAGATATATATATATACACAGTATATATATATACATATGTAAATCCAGTAAAAAGTGTCCTGGGGCCGTTGAAAAATGTTAACGGAGAGCTAGTTTCTGAAAACAGGAAATGGCTATCTTGCTAAACGAATTTTTTACGTCAGTTTTTACTATAGAAGATGTAACGAATATCCCTACGGTCATAGACACAATACCTTTTGATAATGGTAATATTTTGGATAATATTGTGGTTAGTGAATGGGAGGTAATGCGCTATATTGATAAAATGAAAATGCTTAAATCACCGGGGCGGGATTCCATATATCCCATACAATAAAATAATTAAAAGAAAGCATTATTGTGCCGCTAACAAAGATTTTTAATGCGTCTTTTTCTGAGGGGTGCGTACCAGATAATTTCAAGTTAGCAAATGTAACACCTATCTTTAAGAAAGGCGATAAAGGTGCGGCGGGAAATTATAGGCCAATCAGTTTAACGTCTGTTGTAGGTAAGCTACTGGAATCACTAATTAGGGATCGTATAGTCGAACACTTAGAATTGCATAACTTGGTTAGAAATACGCAGCACGGTTTTAGGCGAAACAAATCTTGCTTAACTAATCTTTGAGAATTTTTTCAAAGCGTGGTTGAAGTTTACGATAGTCATCGGGCGGTTGATGTAGTGTATTTAGATTTTCAGAAAGTGTTTGATACCGTACCGCACAAAAGACTCATTGAAAAAAACTAAGGCTCATGGAATCAGGGGTGTAGTAATAAATTGGATAGAAGAGTGGTCGTTGATGGAGCGGAGTCGTGTTGGGCTAATGTAGCGAGCGGCGTTCCTCAGTGTTTTGTATTGGGCCCCTTGCTTTTTCTTATATACAGGATGTTTCAGGAGGAAAGGTCAATACTTCGGGAGGTGATAGTATCGGTCATTGTGAGAAAAAAAGTTCATATGAACATGTGTCTAATTCTGAATGGTTACGGAGATAGAGCTGTTTGAATCTACAAATA